>JADDOH010013311.1:0-66139 GCA_016648135.1 Agrypnia vestita | reverse complement strand
TCGTCAGGAGACGTTTCAATAGTATCATCATCATCACGACTAGCGGTGGTTCAGCTATATATCGTCAGGAGGCGTTTCGATAGCATCATCAACGTCATCATTAGCGGTGTCCCAGTTGTATATCGTCAGGAAACGTTACGATAGTATCATCATCATCATCGTCATCACTAGCGGTGGTTCAGCTTTATATCGTCAGGAGGCGTTTCGATAGTATCATCAACATCATCATCATTAGCAGTGTCCCAGTTATATATTGTCAGGAGACGTTTCAATAGCATCATCATCATCACCATCATTAGCAGCGTCCCAGTTGTATATAGTCAGGAGGCGTTGCGATAGTATCTTCATCAACATCATCGTTAGCAGTGTCCCAGTTACATATAGTCAGGAGGTGTTTCAATAGTATCATCATCATCATCATCACTAGCAGAGTCCCAGTTATATATAGTCAGCGGGCGTTTCGATAGCATCATCATAATCATCATCATCATTAGCGGTGTTTCAGCTATATATCGTCAGGAGTCGTTACGATAGTATCATCACCATCATTAGCGGTGTTTCGGCTATATATAGTCAGGAGACGTTACGATAGTATCATCGTCATCATCATCATCACTAGCGGTGGTTCAGCTATATATCGTCAGGGGGCGTTTCGATAGCATCATCAACGTCATCATTAGCGGTGTCCCAGTTGTATATCGTCAGGAAACGTTACGATAGTATCATCATCATCATCATCATCATTAGCGGCGGTTCAGCTAAATGTCATCAGGTGACGTTTCGATAGTGAAATCATCATCTTCATCAGTGATGGCAGGGTTCCAGTTACACATCAGTCGGAGATAATTAGGCAGATCCCATCATCATCGATGGCAGGATTCTAGCTGTACACCATTTGGAGAAAATACACCGACATCCCTGGCCAGGGGCTAGGCATATCCCTACTGTCCAGATCCACCTTTCCATCTACTAATACGAGGGGTCATGGCCTCGTGAAACCACATGGCAACCAACCATTACAAGTATTTATTTATGTATTGTATATGTATGTATATGTATGTATATTATATTTTATTAGTATGTATCTATTCGTACGTAGTGTATGAGGGGGCTCTTCACGGGTGGCACAACACCCGTGCGGATGTCTTCCCTCGTCTGGAATGGATTGAACGTATTGATGCATATCAGATTATAATAAGTACTACCTGGGAGGGTGGTTGCAGTCACTGTAGTGTCGCGAATGGCCAATGGGCTGCAGTTGCTCACAGGCGAGGGTTGGGGAGCCTAGGAAACTCCCCTTCCCCACTCGCATATTTTTGACTTGACAGGTGGCCCGGGACCATCTTTACAGTAGCTTCAGTATATATACCGTAGTTTAACTTAGTTTAACCTGGAGGAGTTGGAATTCGGGGGGCAAACTGGCTCTGAGCCCGGACGCCAGACACTGACGCGAGGGATGGTGCGGTACTTTGCACAGAAGAGGCCCAACATGAAAAGGCGCATCCAGGCTCAGGTCAACGTATCCGGAACTCGTGTCGGGAGAAGGAAGATGGGATCAGTCACCGATGAGCCTTTGGGTATGGAGGGGCCGAATTTAAAGCAACCACATTTTCCGCGTACACATACACTTACACATACCTTCTACAAACCCCTTATCCACTAGAACCCAACGTACCACTAGAGTGAGACATGGGGCCAGATACAGGTGACGGAACTTAGGCCGGCTAGTAAATAAACGTAACAATGTAATTGATATAAAGATAATGCAGAGTAAATATAAAAGATCGTCGGGAATAAGCACAGCGAGATAGCGGCGGAAGATAAAATTATTAATCAGCGAGGGCGTCGAAGACGGAATCATCCATAGGAGCGGCTACGAAGGACTCGAGGGCTTTCAGGGGATCTATGTACTCTATATGTGCATGCGCATGTGATAACGGCACGTCACTAACCTTTCCAGTGGATGGCGGTCGATCCCATACAGGTAGGACAATGGGGGATCGAGCGGAGAGGGCATGGAAGCAGAGGATCGCGCACTCTGGAAGCGCAGCTACACCAGATGCAGTGGTTTCAGTCCGTAGGAATGATAGGTAAATAATATAGGGCCACGGAACATAGTATGTTTAGCAATTGCACCGTAGGGCTTAATTGACGTGCTAGGTAGTTTTGTTTGCGTTTTCCATGAACATTCACGAACTTCATACCCCAGTATTTAATTTAAATTTAGCTTGCGTTAGGGTTACCACAAAACCAATTCATCCCCTATAGTTCGAAACAAAAAATTACACAACGTGAACTGGGGAGGTCTTGAATAAAGCGAGGGTGTTTGGAAATACTACGTTAAAAACCGTAGAGCCTTCACCCGACGTAGATAGATAGCTTGTTTGCCTCTAACAAGGCGTAAACTCAGTTAGGAGTAGGATCGAGTTGAAAGGCGAAGAAGAGGAGCCATCACAAGGTCGATACTGCGCATGCTCACGTGCCACTAAATAAGCATGTGTATCTGTAGCTTAATACTTATTTTAATAATGGAGATGACGCAGGTATTTATAGTAGGCTTATATAACTCAAATAAGTGGAATAAAACGCTGTATTAATTATTGTGTTATTCATTCTTATAAACCATTTTTCCTGTTTAAATTGGCGGAATTGTCATTGTGATATTATATTATAAAGTGCAAAATATTGTTCCGTTCCAAAGTAATAATCCATACTGAATCACCTTATACATACTTTGATTTGATATTTTTAATAACCAGCTTACAAATGTTTTAAATATAATATTTCTACATTCAACGAATTATTTAGAATAATAATTTTTTCTGTCTTTCTTGATTAATATTGCTTAGACTCTTCCAACGTATCTTGTTGTCGATGGTCCTTGATTGTTAAAATTGCGATGCATGCTTACATCATTGAAGTCCAAGAACCTCTGCTGGACTCCAGGGGCGGATCGTTGTGCATACATCCTTCCACGGGGGTCGTAGGTAGTCGTTTTTCTACCTTGATTATTATACGAGCTTTCAGAATGGATATTTTTGAAATCCAACAACCTTTTCTTGACAGTATTCGAATCATTTATTTCAGTATTGACGCTTGGCTGTGTGTTATCCCTGATTGTCTTCTTACACACAAATCCATTGAGATGCTCGCATTTTTGGAGGCTGTAACCAGATGACGTAGCCTCGAGGCAATTGTCTTCTTCTAAATACTTCGGCTGAATGTCGTCCGTAATATCTGATCGTCTTGGGTCGTCAATGGGTTCTTCTGTAAAAACATCAAAAAATGACATTAAAAACAAAGTACAATTTTGTATTAAATGATTTAAATCCAACTGCGCATAATCGAAACATCTAGAACGGTCCTCATGAATCTAGAATCTCCTTTCTGTGAAAAACTACTAGAAAAAGGGAGAAACTGCTAGAAATATGGAGAAACTAGTAGAACGTTCCCGAGGCGTCGCATTTCAAATCAACGTTTTGTATAGAAAGCGAGCGGGCGCGCGCGCGGAGAGTTGTTATTGTTTGACAGCGCTACAGAGAAGTCCACAGATAAAAGCAATCCGTGTGAGTGTGCCTATCGAGCCGAATTAAGAGAATTGGATATAAGTGCGAGTGGAAATTGGCGTATTACGAACCCGTGTGGAATCAGTTACAATTAGTCTGAATGACTTTGTCTCGTAAATAAAACTTTTAATTGTTTTTAGTGTTCATTTGACTCTCACAGCCGAGATCTGGTAAAAATATCATATAATTAATAGTAAGTAAAAAAATCATAGTCATTAATAAGGTAAACGCAATCATACTAACGATTAAGTTGTGGAAAAATATCTTTCTTGAGAATTCCATTAGCACCAATCCAGATGGCTGGACACTTTGGAGGCTTCAGTTCGAGGATGTCACTCAGTTCTAGTTCATCTTGGGGTGCTGCCAGCACGGCACCTTCGGAAGTACACGTGACCAGAGCACGGAACCAAGTGCTTGGTTGGTGGTATCTGTAGTAGGCATTCGTTCTGTCAGAGTATACGTAGCCGTCCACGTATTCAGGTCGAACATCTGTAATTTTCAAGAAAATACGATATTGTGCCTTATAAAACTTCCTATACCCCCTCGTTTGTCTGTCTAAATGAACGAACAAAGTATGATTTTGGAGGAGGATGATTCAGGTTTGAATTAGGATGACGAAAATGACAGTAATTTCGAGGATCACTTTGAAGGAAGGAGAAAGCGACACTTACCAAGAAGGCGACTCTGATAGCGAAATAAGGTTCAAAGGACTTCTAGAAACTATTTCATCGGCAAAGATTATCAGCTCCAAAAAGAACCACAAGACTCGATACAACTGCACATCTTGTCGGAAATATTTTTGTATGGAACATGCAATTATGGTATGCTCTAACTGCTATGATGGACCATCAAAGGTAAATTAGTTTATATCAATTTATTGTTTAAATTGTCCTCTTCAAGATTTGAGAGTTTTGTTTAGTTTCATTTCAGAACAGATGTGCTTTTGTTCCATTTTTGGTAGCTTATATAAATAAGGTTATTTTATCAAAGACTCTATTAAAGACTGTTAGTCACAAATAAAGATTTTCAATAAACATTGTTTGTATTAATTTGGACACTCTAATTTAATATTTTATTAAATTATAGTACGCCTTTTCCATAAAAATATACAGTGTGTCCGGTGGTCGGTGTCGAAGGCTTTACAGGTAGATTCCTGCCAGAATATGAGTCGAAAATATTCAAGCATGACCTAATATATAAATAATAATAATAACCAGAAATAGGAATAGAATAAGATTACCATATAAGAAAAAAAGGAATGGTCTAATGTACAGAGGTGTAAAATATATGATGAGATGCCAGAAAACATGAAGAATATAAGTAAGATTAATGAATTTGAAAACAAGTGCTATAATTATTGTAAAAATAGTATAGAATTGTAGAGCATAAGATGCATTATTAATTATAGATTGTACCATAGATTGTATTAGATTAGATGTAAATGTAAATATGTAGGTTATTATAGGTAGTACATAAGTAATAGATTTAAGAATGTAAAGTGTTAAATACTAGTTAATATATAAATTGTAATATTAACTAACTTAAGAAATAAATAAAATAAAATATATTTCAATAGTTACGCAATATCAAAGTTTGCATATTTTAAAATATTTTTAACTTATTTTTTTCGAAAAGTTGAACTGTCATTACAATAACAAATGTCAATTATGAAAAATTAATTTGATTCAATACAACTCTAATAAAATTGAAAAAAAAAAAAAATAATAATTTTCGGAAGGTTTTTATCATTTTATTCGACACGTATTAATTAGAGCGAACGAATTTTTCATAATCCATACAAGTTGCTATAATTAAAGTTACAATTTTCTCAAAAAAAATCATTTAAATATACACTACCGTAGTGTAAATAGTCATCGCCGTGCGGCAATTCCGCATCTCTCTTGCAGATGGCGTGCAATGCTTCGTTACAGTCTGTAACGAAATATTTCCCAGACACGTCAGCGGACACGCAATTTTTCGGTCCACCGAAATCGTCCGCCGGGTCAGTTACACCCCCGTTCCAAAAATAATGCTCTGAAAATGAAATAAAATGTAAACTGTTCAATATTTTGGTGAACATGAATTGTGGTAAGAAGGGTGTTTTTATTCAGTACTAACAAATAACTGTCAATTTTTTGCAAAATTCTATTATGTTTGAAATTCATAAAATAATAAAAAAATGCACTATATAATCTGGAACAACTGAGATGAAGACTCTCCGACCCATTGCGGGACTGACAATCCGAGACCGAGTGAGGAATTCCGAAATACGAAGGACCTGTGACGTCGAGGATATTGTCCGATGGGGAAGATCTAGAAGACGTTACTGGAGAGATCATGTGGAGAGAGCTTGTACTGAGAGAGTAGTGAGCATAGCAGCGAGCAAGCTGCCGTCTGGTACCAGACTCCCAGGAAGACCGCATAAAAGATGGCGAGATAGCTGACATCTGTATCCCAGGAACAGGCTCCGAGCAATGACAGGACGCAGTCCTAGATGAAGCAGATGAAGAAGAAGAAGACTATATAATCTGTACAGGGGTATAGGGGTATAAAAGGGGTATAAATAAAAAGGCAACAATATCCAAAAAATTAAAAAAATGTTTTGAATGCAGTCACCGAGGATTACCAATTTAAAATTAAAGTAATTAATTCGAGATTTCATGTATATAAACCAACTAACCATCGCGCCGTTTGAACGCCACACTCTTCTATCCTGGCATACCACTTTCGCTTCGGCCACATTCATACATCTTCTCATACAAGTTCTACGGTTGTTGAGGCTTTTAAGAGGGCCATCTTCAAATACTTGTAGTATCTAGTAATAGTATCTTGTAGTACTTTCTTATAATGTATATATCCCTTTCAAAATCACATTTACTATAAATTTATAGGTCAGGTTTCCTATAAAATATCGAATTTGGTACATTATTAATTAGAAGTCCTTAATGACTGCATTAAAATTTGTTTGCATATTGCTGCCTTTGCTTTTATACCCTACATATCTTGCAGATATACATTACTCCTATGAAAAAAAAATGTATGAAATGACAATTACTATAACAATAGTCAAAAAATTACCATATTTTACAAACAAGCAATGCAGTGTGCAACGACTCACATTGTTAACGTACGTAACTTCGTTTGTAAAGCGAAGTTTCCAATACTTGGTCAATATACTTGAGTTGTCACCAAATTTTAGTTGTCACCAATTTATCTGTACATTTCATAATATTTTATTTTATATCACTCAATTCACTGTTTCCAATATTATATATTACCGTCTACTTCTTATTAAAATAAAAAAACACCATGTTACGTGTACATTTGTCAGAAAGGCTAAATAGCCATAACTGACGTTGTTCACACATGTGCCAATCAATGACGGTCGATGACTTTTTTAGATGCTGAATCTTCTTCTTCTCCCTGCCCGTTTATCCCGGTTCATCCAGGATCAGGCCTCCTTGTACGAAGGCGCCAGTATCTTTTGTCCTGGGTTGTCATAGTGGGAACATCTTGTGCTGCCAGATCCCTCTCAACTTAGTCCACCATGCTGCTGGGGGTCTGGCTCTACCACTAAGTTTAGTTGGTATTGCTGAATAATAAGCCTATAACTACTTTTTCCAAATATATAATATTTCCAGCATCCAGGATGTGTTTTTTTTCCACAAATAGTTGGAAGACAAAACTTTTGTGCACTCAATTACGCATTCAAACAATCCAATACTTTCAGCATCAAAAATAAATCAGAAAAACAAATTCCTGAAAATGATCCACTCGCTTCGTAATCCGACGCAAAGTCGTTTTGGTACGTTGGTATTCAAAAATCTTCAACTGAATGCGCATGCGCGAAAGCCGAATGCTTTCAAGCTTTGTGATTACGGGACGAATAATAAAATCCACTACTGCTGATATCTGTGTGTTTGCGCTATTCATAGATCACACATATGGAAATACAAACAATTGTTTTTTATGTTCTACCTTTTTAATTCTCTGAGACGCGCCTACCCTTATGAAGGCATTATCAATCATTAGCAGGATTAAAAAAGTAAAACTTAAAAAACAATGGTTTTTATTTCCGTACGTGTGATTATGGAATTATACAAATTTACCTCTAAAACAATAAATCTATTCATAGATGTTTAAAATATGACAATGAATATGTATTTTCGATCTCTCCGTACGCACGCCATATAATTGGCATCTTAAGCAAAAGATTAATTTATTTTCAACATTTCTTTTTCGGCTCAAAACAAAAAGTCCAAAGCTTTTTGATACCGCGCCTGGTGCCGATGGCACTCCTTAAGTAGAAACTTTTTATTCAAATTTAACATCGTGAATTCACGATAATGATAACAACAATACGATGACTTCAAAACATTACACATGATAAATTGAGGATGACAAGAATATCGTGTTTTACCTTTTAAAGATGAAAAAATCCGATTCCAATGAGATTCGATGTGCTGATATCCAACCCAATATTTTTCCTTGTCAGACATAAATGGGAGTACGTCCTTAAGTTCAGCGATGTTCCTCGGATTGACCAGGGCGGCTCCCTCCAGAGCACAGGCCTGGACTGCATCTTGCCAAGATCCTGACGAGTGTTGCACCTTAAAAAAGGCTTTGGCTCTCGGGACGTATTCATAGTCGAGCCAAAAAAATAGCTTTTCTGAAAACCCAGGAAACAAAAGTTATGTTTGAATGCAAGATACCGATCTTAAATTAGCAAAAAATATAATACTAATTGTAATGTATCTCGATGTGATGGATGTTTGCGGGCGGGATGGAAGATGCGAGAATGTGACCGCGGGAACATACGGGGTGTAGACCATTCCAGATTATGTGTTTTGATAAGATATACGCACTGAGTTGGCCTGGGATGTAATATTTTTGTAATGTCCTAAATAAACGCATGAGTTAATTCTGACTTTTTAAATGAAGACCCCATGGCAAGAAGTTGTTGACTAACATTTTTGTCAAAAATGAGTTAATAAGCCGTCTAAACTAAGCATTGTACGCTATTTCCATTGGAAATAAGTGCAGAACTTAAAAATAATCAGAACATGTTCAAATCATAGAGATGAACATGTTAACTACACTTTTTCATAAAAATCAAATCAGTTACTAATGGGAAGAACATGTTATCTTCAATAATAACATGTTAATGCCATTATTCTGAAATTAACACGTTCTTGCCTTTTAATTTGATTGGAATATTTATGGTTAAAATAAATTTTACTCTGGCGGTACTGTCATATATATGTTTTTATGTGAAGACTATTATAATATATTATGTACATATATATAATTTTTCAATCATGTTAAATAGTAGATACCATGTTTTGTATTATTAACTAGCTGTGCCCGCGCGGCTTCGCACGCGTAGATTTTTAGTACACTGTTTGGATCGTCTTCCTGAACTTTCAAGAAATTTGTCGAACGTACAGGAATCTTCTAGACACACCGACACATTCCGCCACTCAGCTTAGAACCTTATAGAAATTTCTGGAATTTTCTAGAACCTTCTCCTTCCAGAACTTTCTAGAGCAGGTTTTTCCGGAACTTCTAGACTCACCGACACAGTCGGCGCGCCTATTTTGAAACAATCTGAAGCATATAGGGAATTACAATTAATACATTTTTGAGTGAAAATTAGTATATTTTTATTTTTTTGTGCATAAATGCGTTTTTTTACTTTGTAAATACTTTTTTATTTTAGTGACATAAATCAATAAAAATTAATCTTGAATTAGCAATAAAACATATTTTTCAAAGGTGTAATGCAAATGTCTAATTATCTCAAAATGACTAGAATGTTAGTTAACAACTTCTTGCCATGGGGTCTTCAAATGTAAGACCGGAATCCCACTGCAGACGAGAGAATATTTTATGCCTGGCATAGCTGGTCAAAACACCACTAATGGTAATACAATATAAAAGTTGATGGTAGCTATTGATATAATAAAAAGTATATCGCAAAATACCAAATTAATTATAAAATGTTGTGGTATACTCAGGACCGCCACCTTACCAAGAGCACAAAAGGGCGTGCCCTGAAGGAAGTGCAGCCACCTTACAAAAGGGCGCGGCTATAAATGGCGAGAGCACGAGCTCCAGGTGTGATGCCACGTCACATCAGATGGACAGAAGACAGTTTAGCACTTGCGTTCGAAGAACTGGATATGTCGAATGTGGTTACATGAAACTTGTGCAACATTCAAAAACTATTGCATGAGATGTGGAAAGATAAAAACCCTGGCTTCTGGTGATAATTAATGCTGATGCCAAATTTGATTGACATATTGTTCTATCTTCAAGATAAACAATAATATTTTACTATTAACGTACATAATTTAAAGTTTAGGGCCTATTTTGTTGTATCTACTCCCTTTATATTAACCCTTTTCCCGTGATCCAATCGAGCTGAAAGCAGACTCGTGGCGACGATCAAGAAGATCTATCAAATTTTCGTTAAAAAATAATAATAATTATATTATAATTTTGGATTTTTCAAATTTTTAACAGTTTTTTTCAAATTGGAATCATTACAAAAGTTTGATTACTAGCAACGGCGGCCCGATAACGTCGCGGAATATTTTCTAAATTTGAATTACTCCGTCGGTATACATAATAGGTACTTCGCTACGAATTTCGAAAATCTAAATTGAGTGACAAATGTTTTAAGAATTTTATCTTCAAAGCATGAAGTGTCTTATCAAAGCTCAAAACATCTGACATTTTAGAAATATATTAAATTACTGTAAGTTAAGTGTTATGCTATATGTTTTAATTCGTCTTTAATTGTTGTTATATTTTACAAAGAAGGGGAGTATAATAAAAACTTGGTTTTTATGGGTTAGTTTTTTTTACAGTTTAAAACGTTAAAACTTAATACTATTTTATAATGATGATTAATATTTTGATAAGTTCTTAATAAAGGATTTCAGTTAATAATAAATAGATACTGATTACTTAAATTGATATAAATTTGTTTCTATCTAAAAAAATCGTAGTGAGGCGTCTATCCCCGTACAAGGCAAGTATCCCCCGAAGCATTTTCAACGTTGGGCGACTATCCGCTACAGTAGGCAACTATCCCCCTTTTGAGAGGTCAAATTAAAAAGGACTTACTCAAAATCAATATTTATTATGTTTACAAAAATAAACTACTATAAAAGATAAAAGACCAATATTTTTCTTTTTTTTTTCTTTTTTTTTTAAATAGAGATGCGAACACGGAATACGTGTCACATTAACATTCTTACTATTTTCAAACTAAGCTAAACGCTTGTGCTATGAAAATAGGACTAACTTGCTAGTCTGGGCTGAGATTCGAACCCGCGACCTTTGGATCACGAGGCGAGTGCCCTAACCACAAGACCAACAAGATACTCAACATGTTGCATTACTCTTAGGAATACATATTTTCTGAAAAGTGGAGCAACTATCTGGCTTTTACCCTACATTAGTTATTAAAATAATGAATTTAAAAACACAAATTAAACATTATGAATGACATTCATAATGCGGGTGCGACAGACACCCGGATATATCCTTTGGATATGCAAGCTGTTAAATGATGCCAGAGAAGAAATGCTTGGGGAGTTGGAAGGAGTGGAGCATCGTTCCTCTAGGACCTGTGGACCTGTGAACGTCTGGACTGAACTGTCCCGTTTCTGTTATGTTTTTCTCCTGCAGGGAGAGCATCCTGATATCCTTTCTACCTGTCCCTCACTGACGTTCTTAACATTAAATGATCCTATTCTAGAGACCCGCCGGCTGACGATGAAGCTATTATATCGTATTTAATTTTATAATGATTTACATATATACCTGTTGAGAGACACAGCTGCAAAAGCAGAGACCAGATCAAAATGTAAAACGTCCACATCATCTTCGTTCAGAACCAAAACTGAGCTTCACATCGGCTCCAGGACTATTTATTTCCAAATTCCTGTGGCCAATCGACCGTGCTACCCATGAAGGAAGTAATATATCTTCCGCTGCATGAATGCCAATTAACAATAGGTTTTAACTACTTTTCGAGTCATTTAACATTAGTGTAATATAATGTTATCAGTTCATTTATGTTCGATGATGGTTCATGTTTGATTAGCTACACATGTTCAGTTTGTTACATATCTAAGCTATTGATTTGTGTAGGGTTTATAAATATGAAATCATTTAGCACTAATTTCACGACTTTGTCTTCTATCAGAGGTCATTTATATTTTTCAGCAATTGAGTAAGCCAATTATTCCAGATTTCACATTCATCGAAGACATTTGCTCCTTTCATTAAAATCTATATGTTCTTATTTGCATTAGATCGAAATTGTTGAACCGTAAATTTCCTGAAATATTGCCTAATATTCTTCATCCAGAATATCCTTTGCCTTCCAGAACCCTTTCTGCTAGCAATTTTGCCTTGAGTGATAAGATGCAGGTTATGATACTTCTCTGGATGTCTCGTGAAATGGCCAAAATATTGCAGTTTGTGGGTTCTTATTGTTAAAGGGGTATATTTTTTCTTTCGCATTTAGATTATACATATCACTTATAACTCTATGAATCCAGCTTATGCGTCTGTGTGTCCACATCTCGGTTGAGTAAAGTTTCGGTGAGTGTCCATGATTCCTTGTATAAAATAGTACAATAAACTTTTGTGGTCACCGTGTCATTCTTATTCGCAAATTTAAGTTTTGGTCATGGTTACATAATACTTTCTTAATGCAGTATAATTCAGTTCTCTTCTCTCTACGTATACTACATGTTATTTCCAAACAAAAATTCCAGTTTTCATTTTGTCTGCATCCCAGGTAAACTATTATACCTACTCTTGAACTGTTATATCCTATAATTTATTGAAATAAATTTTGTTTACACCACTTTTTTATTGAAAAAAATCGACATGTTTCAGAGCCCATGGCCCCTTCGCAGGATACAAATGTATACTAACAAAATTAAATTAAAAAATCGAAGTATACACAATGAAAATATTAAAAAGTTATATATGGAAAATGAATAATAATAAAGTACCTACTTAAGAATGTTCTTAGGTTTTCACGGCCATTCAGAATCTTCAAGATTGATTTTTCTGGGGTGTTATGCCGTGTTATTACGACCTTTCGGGCCGAATTTCGGATCCCATTGCAGGGTCCATCATCAGGGCTGATGTGTTGACTCATCAGCCCTGACGATGGACCCTGCAATGGGATCCGAAACTTCGGCCCGAAAGGTTGTAATAACAGGCAAAATACCCCAGAAAACACAAACTTGAAGTACCAATTTAACATGAAAATTAATAAAAAAGATAATTACTTGTAAAAAGGACCTTGTTATTTATAAGATTTATTTACTATTAACACATTTTCTTATTTCTAATTTACTTCTGTATAATTTGTATGTAAAAAATGAAATTGTCAACTTTTCACTCAATGTTAAGTAGATTAAATAATATTCCATTATCTGTTGATAATTTAATATTTAATTAAAAATTATTAAAAGATCGCGTTTAATAATGGTTATGATAAACAATTAATATATATCTATGTAGGTATAAATTATTGATATGATATGATAAATGATGTGTAGTTTCCCCTGGATATCAGTTGACATATTCAGGAACCCTTGATAGTTGAACTAAGGAGTTTCCCATTCATGCCCGGAAGCTGGACATGGAGTAGTCTAAAGCCAATTCATTATATCGACGATGTAGAGCTCAATGATGGTGGAAAATCCATCCAATAGGACATGTTTGCAATATCTTACGTGAATAGTAGGAATTTTACATAAAAAATAAAATATAACTAACTAACTAACTTACCATCACGCCGTTTACCCGTGGGAGTAGGCAGAGAGGATAGAGCGCCATACTCTTCTGTCCTGACATACAACTTTCGCTTCGTCTGCATTCATACATCTTCGCATGCAAGCTCGACGGTTGTTCAGGCTTCTAACAGGACCATCTTCCAGTATCTGGTTAATCTGGTCACGCCACGTCTTCCGTGGTCGCCCTCTCTTTCTGGCGCCGTCAACACTTGCATTATATATCTTTCTTACAATTTTTTAACATGCCCAAACCACCTGAGCGACCCTATTTTTATTCTATGTATTATGCTACGATCAGCTTTACATTCATTCCTAATATCTTCATTCTTTACTCAATCATACCTGGATTTGTCACACATACGTCTAAAGGATCTCATCTCCACTGCATTCAATCTCCTTATATAAATCTCTATCTAAAATATAAATTATTGTTAAATAAAACACATATAACTCGTTTTGTAAAGCTACAAATTCAGATTGTAATATATATTGGTGTCCTGGAATGGGGCCCGAACCACCGACCACTGGAACAATACGCGAGAGTCCAAACCTCTACACCAACAAGCTAAACAAAATTCGTGACAAACATTGCTGTATAGAGAATTATGCTTCTTTTACTTCTTATCACTCATTATTATATTATACCACATTATTATTTGAGCCACTGGTCTTGTTAGTGATGGACAGCGTTAAGTAGAAAATTATACTTTTTTACTTCCTTTCTTTTAACTCGGTGCGTCTGCTTGCTTGCTTGACGAAAAAATTTTTGGATCGATTTTTATCCCTTTTCCCGTGATCCAATCGAGCTGAAACTTTGCAAGATTCGTGGCGACGATCAAGAAGATCTATCAAATTTTCGTTAAAAAAAATAATAATTATAGTATAATTATTTTGGATTTTTCAAAGTTTTAATGGGTTTTTCATACAAGGTGTATGGAGATTCCGACGCATATGGTAGACATGAAACCCGAAAATGAGAAAGAGAGTATTGTAAAAACTTGGTTTTTATGGGTTACTTTTATATTTGTTCCTCATTTTATACACCTCATCATTATTTGTGCCACTGGTAGGGTTAGTGACAGACATTGTTAGATAGAGAATTATTTTCATTAATGATTAATACCAATGATATGCGATGTAGGTATTAATGGATGCAGTTATTAGTTTTAATTTTCATTAAACTGAAATATTATAAAAACTTACATATTAGGTCCTTACATATGAAATTGGCGTTTTGCCGTACTGGCAAATTTGATCTCAAATATCTTCTCTTTGGTTAGGAATTCCAAATCCAAATTTATACAGCTATTTACTCATGTATTTGTGTTTTGAAAATTATAATTCATTTGTTTTTTCCTCAATTGTTTTTTTCTTTGCGTCACTCAGTTTACAAAATGAAAAACTTGAAATATCGCGTTATTTACGAGTACGAGTTCCACCGTGGCACCAGTGCTGCAGAAACGGCTCGAAGGATTAATGATGTGTATGGCGACGGTGCCGCAAAAGAAAACACAGTGCGTTTTTGGTTCCAACGTTTTCGTTCTGGAAATTTCGACCTGCAGAACAAGCCCCGTGGACGGCCGGAGACCAAAGTTGATAATGAAGAATTGAAGGCTATTGTGGAAGCGGATCCATCGCAAACCACATCCGAGTTAGCTGCAGGCTGCGGTGTTAGTGATAAAACTGTTTTAATTCACTTGAAGCAAATTGGTAAGGTGAAAAAGCTTGAAAGGTGGGTACCTCACGAATTGAGTGAAGCAAATCAACAAACGCGCGTTGACTGCTGCGTTGCATTACTCAACCGGCACAATAATGAAGGGATTTTAAATCGAATCATTACCTGTGATGAAAAGTGGATCCTGTACGATAATCGGAAGCGCTCATCGCAATGGCTGAACCCTGCCGAACCAGCCAAACCATGCCCCAAGCGAAAATTGACTCCAAAAAAGTTACTTGTGAGCGTTTGGTGGACTAGTGCTGGTGTCGTTCACTACAGCTTTCTTAAATCTGGCCAGACGATTACGGCAGATGTCTATTGTCAGCAACTGCAAACCATGATGGAAAAGCTAGCTGCTAAACAACCGAGGCTGGTTAATCGCTCTAGGCCACTGCTGCTTCATGATAACGCTAGACCACACACTGCACAACAGACGGCTACCAAATTAGAGGAGCTTCAATTGGAATGTCTAAGACATCCACCGTACTCTCCGGACCTTGCCCCAACAGTTTATCATTTTTTTCGAAATTTGGATAACTTCTTGCAAAGGAAAAAATTCAACTCCGATGGGGCAGTCCAAACCGCCTTCAAAGATTTTATTGATTCCCGTCCGAATGGTTTTTTTAGTAAAGGGATCGATGAACTACCTATGAGATGGCAAAGGTGCATAGATAGCAATGGTACATACTTTGATTAAATAAATATATTATAATAAAAAAAATCGGCTTTATGTTCCTCGCATACTAAACGCCAATTTCATATGTAAGGACCTAATATTACAAAAAACTAATTCAGAGAGCATTCATTTTATTACATCGGAATGAAATGTCAATATCTTTTGAAATATACAATAAGGGTTAGCTTTTTGAAATGAATATTTTAGACACATTTTTTAAAAAGAACTTTATTATATACAGAAATTATAAAAATTTTGGCTGTTGTCTCCATTCCAGGACGGTAAAATTATATAATCCATTATGTTTATTCATTTCATACTGAATCCTATTTAAAAAAAACTGTTAGAGTCCTAGCTCCATCTAGCAATTTACGTTCAAAGATACTTCAGAAAATCTTCCCTTCGTATACATTGTTGACTTTCTACTACATTCACGTACTTTATCTGTTAACAGTATGTTTATTATTAGGTTAGTATAAAGATTTGATTCCTTGAGAGTACCCAATTAGAGGGATAGCATTCTTCAAGAAATATAAAATTTTATTAATTCAATATTTTAATAACAATCATTTTCCCCTTTCCAGGAAAAAAATCCCTTTGATTTGTTTTTTACTCTGGCTATACTACTTCAAATATTATTTTTTAAGTACTTTTCTTCGTATTATGCACAAAAAATTCTGGATTTTCTTGGATCTCGGAACATGACTGAATAATTTTAGAATTTAATGAAATCGCATTTAAGTTTGTGAAAATAACTTAATTAAATAAATTCTTAATAAAACGTATCTAGATGAAATTTGACAACTTTCACAAAGATAATAATAGCACAATCGGTTTAAGTTCTATACAGACAATAAGAAATTCTGTATTTGTAAATTCTGTATTACTTTGTTTCTTAAAAAAATTCTTTGCGATTTATAAAAATAATTTTTGTGATTTATCATAATAAAGTGGCTTATCAAAATTACATAAAATATCAATTAAGAGACAATATAGAAATCTCATAGAGAAGAAGCTATTTTTACGTAAAACATATATGGAAGACTTTACTAGGGTGGACACAGGGCTTTCGACCAGTATAAACTTGCTCAAGTGATCACTTTACATAAAGCAACGTTCACTAATACCACCGTAAGAACATCCACACATTATCAATTTTTTGAAAGTTGTATACAGGTTATTTTATCTGTCTTCCTTCAAATATTATGAGGGATTACGCTGGAGCCATCGGTGGTCGAAAATTAGTCATTACCATGATAAAGTACGAGTACACATAGATTTTGCCGCTGATAATAATACTGCAAAGTATGCATGCGTACTCACACATCCGTAAAGTACACACGTACTCACTAGCGAAGGGAAAAACTTCATTTCAAAATGAAGACTACAACACACACACGTTCACCAGTTTGAAGACTACAAAGTGTACACTATAATTGTAGTAAAAACTACTTGAAGTGAAGCAATTGTAGTACTACGAAATGAAGTGAAGTAAATGAAGTGAAGTAATGAAGTAATTGTAGTATTAATGAAGTGAAGTAATGTAATGAAGTAAATGTAATGTAATGAAGTAATTGTAGTATTAATGAAGTGAAGTAATGAAATGAAGTAATTGTAATAATAATGAAGTGAAGTAATGAAATGAAGTAATTGTAATAATAATGAAGTGAAGTAATGAAATGAAGTAATAGTGAAGTAAATTTTTAAATGAAATGAAGTATTTTTTTCCCAAATAAAAATTTAGCGAGCTAAAAAAAAATAAAAAAAAAGGTCAACGACAAAAATATTTAAATAAATGACGATATTTTCTCCAAAGTAACATTTGGCGACCTAAAAAAAAAAAAGGTCGCCAGACAGATTTCTTCGTTCGATTCCAAAAAATTTTCAAACCATGGGGGGGGGGGTTGTTACAGTTTCCAAAGATTTCTCCGTTTAGCTACATCAACTTCCCCAAAAATTTCTTCATAGCTCCCAAAATTTTTCAAACCATGGGGGGGGGGGTTGTTACAGATTCCAGAAAATTCTTCATATATCTACATCAACTTTCCAAAAATTTCACGTAAAAAATACACTATTTAAAATGTGTTTCTCATACTTTCAATAACTTTGAAGTGTATGTACTTTGTAGTGTTCGCTTTGAAATGAAGTGTACTATTTGAAGTTTATACTTTCAATAACTTTGGTGTTTGTAGTTTGTAGTGTGCACTACACATCAAAATGTGCGAAGTGTGCACTTCAATGTAGTGTAGTACTACATTGTAGTAGTGAGTACAGAGCGGACCCATCACTAGTACTCACACCACCATAGCCACCGAGTCGCGCGTGGCGCGACACGCGCCAAGGAACGAGGTCATCACTCCCTGACAACAGCGAGCGCAGGAACGCACACATACTCAAACACATGGAGATAGCCGAAATCAGCAAAGCCAAATTACAAACTAAGACAAAAACATCAGAAGCCCGTGGCCGGAGGTGACTAATTATCGCGCAGTCACCACCCAGGTCATATACCTCGGCACCCGCCGATCCAGACTACGGACGTTTCTTTGTTCTCGACAAATATAAGAAGCGTGCCGAAAACGAACCATCATCGCTTCCCTCTTCGAACACCACTCCGGACCATCGCTTTCTCTCGCAAACCTCTGGAAGCTATCTTCGTCTATGTAGCGACGCCCTCGTAGTCATCTTTATACGCGCGTTCATTAACTGTACTGCTGTAACTATTTTTTATATACAGCTTTTCTATGGAATAAATACTGTAAAACATCCTACGTGTTTTACCCATATTTGATTTAGAGATTCCGTTTAAGTAAGGTGGTGACCATTAAAGCAGTCTCTAATAACCTACTACATCCCCCACAATATCTTTATATTTTTATATAAAAAAACATTATATTTTCTTCAATTTACTAACAAACTAATCATTTTGGTAAGCAGAGATGATCGGACTTGTTCGTCTTAGTTTATTTCGTTCATACATAATTCCAATGCATTTTTTTTTCAATATTTCTGTTTTATTTTTTTATTATTTTTTGTAAAACGTTGTACTATCATTACAGTAACAAGTCAAATTAAAGTAATAAAAACCTTCCAATCCTAATTGGAAAACAATCCAATTCCTGCCGGGTTTTTAACATTTAATTTAAAATGCAACTTTTGATATTGCATAACTCTATAACTATTGATATTAGGTCATGGTCAAATATTCAATTCATGATCAAGGCAGGAATATAGTCTTGCGAGGTTATTAATGTTTTCCAAATAACCCTGTATAAAAGGTACTGTTTTAAGGAAAAAAAAGTAGTTTTCTCGTATCCTTTGATGAGGTTCCGAGCAGACTTCTAGAATAGTAGATGAGTATCCCACCTTTATATCAAATGAGAGATTAATATACTGTTTTAACAATAAGAATGAAAGTAAAAAATAAACATTTTATAATCATCCAAATTTATTTTAGCAAAATTTCATAAAAACATCGAGAAACAAATATATATCATCAAATTAAGAATTCAAAATTTTGAATTCTATATAATTTAGAATAATGAAGTATTGTTCTAAATTATAAAGTATATAACACGCTTAAAATAAAACATGGTTTGATTTTGAGCATGTTATACCATCTAATTCGTACATTTTCTTTGTTTGAAATCAATAGATCTGCAATAATCTTTTGAATACTTAAACTTTAATTAATTATTTAAAACTAATGAATGATTATTGTACTGTCACACGGAATACGTCAAAAATTTTAAAGCGATCGTTGGTCAGGAAAAAGGTTTACTATGATATTTGGAGCATCTGTTAAACAGTTTTTTTTACATTAGTTAACAAGATATTTTTTCGATATAAAATAGTCGATTTGGATATTTGGATATTGTGGAAATTTTGTACCCATCTTGGCGAATCTTGACGTTACGAATTTTGACTACTAAACCGCCGCAAGAAGCTGTTTCCATCTCTGCAGATGAGGTGGTTGGTGCTGGACAGCTGGGTTTTCTGGCAAATGAATTTGTATTTTGTGTCACACCTGCTGGCCTGCTGCCTTCCCTTTCCGTCCATAGTGAAACAATTCATTTTGCCGGGCTGCCGGTTGTTCTCTGCCATTTGACGACTGTATTCTGCAAAAAAATATAGATTGAACCATTACTCGTGGTTGTGTGCGAACATCGTATGTGTATCATAATCACTGTCATCATCATTCGCAATTGTAACATCAGAATCGTCATCAACATCATCATCATCACCACCACCATCGTCATCATAATCGTTACTATTATTATGGTCATAATCATCATCATCATCGTGACTGTCATCGTGATCATCATCATAATTATCATTATCACTAGAGATGCACCGAAATTCGTTTCACATTCGGTATAGCCGAACTTCGGCAACTTTTACCGAACTTCGTCTTGGGCCGAATTTCGTTTAAACCTGCCGAACTTCGTTTAAATCTACCGAACTTCGGTATCTTTTTAATAAACTTGCTTTCGCCAGCGACTTCATTCGCGTAACTTCGATTTCATCCTACAGAAACCTATTACTGGGATATAAAGTAATATTTGTGCATTTCCATACAATAATCTATCTCTGTACCAAATTTCATCCAGATCCGTTTAGTCATTCTGGCGCGATTGAGTAACAAACATCCATCCAACCATCTAAACTTTCACATTTGTAAATATTAAATAAGTAGGACTTAAATAAGAAATGGAAAAGTGTAAGGAAATTTAATTTAAAATGAAATCTAGACAAAAGGTTTATTTATAAGTAAATAGGTAACGTGTGAATGAATCATGTTTTTTATTCTCTAGAAAAGAAACCACATCAAGTATCAGCAATATAATATATATGCTTTAATAAAATAAAATAATCAATTTTAATATATAATATTCTATAATGACTATCCAGAACTACGTTGTGCCACTTAATTAATTAAAAAAACACAGAGTAAATAAACAATTACACGTATTTTCGTGATGGCGATCTGACCTGTTCATCGGGCGAAAGCGCGCGAAATTTAACCGAATTTCGGTCGAACTTCGGTTTCGGCACATCATATTTATACCGAACATTCGGCCGAATTCGACATTCGGCAGAACCAACATTCTGTGCAACACTAATTATCACTACTATCACCGCCACCATCAACATCGTCGTCAACGTAATCATCATCACATGTTGGCCTGTATGTCCCAGTTATCAAAGCCTTTATGACTTTTGGCTGATTATATACGTCACAAAGTTTCTGTTTATGATACCTACGCCACACTAAGATTAGCATCGATATGAATACAATATTATTATTATTCTAGATCATGGATCTGTTATAGAGCGGGAGCCACCTTCAAGCTGTCAAGTTAACCCTTAATTACTCGCACGAAGAAAATTACATAACTACTCCCACGGGGTCCCGGGTGACCCTAAATTGTAGGAATTATTTTAATATTTACTGAATAAATATGTAAAAAAAAAAACATTTTATTATTAAACTGCTTTATTTTTACTATTATATCTTCAAGAAACAATATAAATTAATATATAATTAGACAAAAAACAAACTAAAATAAAATATCTAGCAAAATTTTTTTGTACTTATGGTGAGATGAAAGTTAAAAATTACAATACTTTTAGGAACTTTCAGAATTATTGTTAACACAATGTTGACAATATATCAACGAGTGATCATTGCACACAAATGTTGCGCATTTTGCATCTTGTTGCCACTTTGCGATCGCTTTTCCGCAGGCAGTTTTTGCAACGCCCACGTTTTGTTGTAGTTGATGGAACGCGATTTTCCAGGTCATGAACTTCTGTAAGACGATTTTTTATAATCTTAGGAGTTGCATTGTCTTCGAGTCATCATCTCTGGTCATTATGAACAAGTTCAACAGATAATTGCCGCAAGAAATGACGCCTCACTTTAGTACGTAAATTGTGTATATTTGCGCGATGCACAACGAGTGCATTCATGCTTGTGACATTTATAATGTAATATTTGGATAACTTTGTTTTATGACGTGTATACACTAAACTAATAATAATATAAATTGAAGTAATAATACACGAAAAAGTATAATAAAATAAGCAACTTACCTCTTTCATAAAAGTTACGTAACTACTCGCATGGGGTCACCGCTCAAGAGAACAGAGACGCATTCTTCCGCTCTCGTGATTTAATCGCT
This sequence comes from Agrypnia vestita, assembly GCA_016648135.1. Lineage (NCBI taxonomy): Eukaryota > Metazoa > Arthropoda > Insecta > Trichoptera > Phryganeidae > Agrypnia > Agrypnia vestita. Next base: position 44,165 of record JADDOH010013311.1, on the reverse strand, counting down.
ACTAAAATACAAAACTTTGACATGAGTTAGAAAGCTATCGGGGGCGCGGGAAAAAAGGAACACGGCAAGTACTTTATTTTAAAACGCGAAAGTGCTCTGACCCCATGCGAGTAATTAAGGGTTAAATTTTTAGATAATGCCCTCACAATGCAAATAACGTCTCAAGTTAATTAAAGGAGTAGAATCAAACTCAAGTGTTTTATTTTCATACGTGTGATTGTGGAACTCTGCAAACTTACCTCGGAAACAGTAAAATTGTATGCATATCTTTCTGAAACATAAATTGGAGCTGCAGTATGATTTTATTACCATTGATATGGAGTTGATCTCCTGTCCAATACGTCCCAGGCTCCAATACAGCCGTAAGTTCATTGAGGTCACTTGGAGCAACTGTGTCTAACAGTCTGGAGCCTTCGGCCGCGCAACTCCTCCTGGCATCCAACCAAGTCTTCAATTCATTGTGTATCTTAATCAGGAACTCCAGATTCTTCATCCATATGTAGTCAGAGCGGAACATAGCGCTTAGAGCTGGAACAGGTAGAAACACGCTAAGTACAGGTCCAGTTCATTAAACTCGGTGAATTTGTATAATCATTGGTTTAATATTCCTCCTGTTCCACGCTTCATCATGGGATCTTGTTTTCAAAGCAGCTGAACTGGGTTGCAACATAGTAAAACACTGGCTGGAAAATAATTTGCTAACAGTCAATCTCAAAAAAACTAAGTATTTGACATTCAGCATAGATAAAAGAGGGCAGCCATCTAGCGATTTAAAATTGACTATGCATGATTGCCAACACCAAAACTGTGATTGCACCCCCTTGGAAAATGCAGATAGTGTGAAATACTTGGGAATCATAATAGACAGGCACCTAAACTGGAAACTTCACATTGAACTATTATCGGGAAAACTTTTAAAACTCATTTACCTTTTTAAATCCATACGTAATATTTTTAATAAACAGCAACTCAAAACTATCTATTATGCTCTTGCCCAGTCATTTTTGAACTATGCGATTCCAAGTTGGGGAGGTACTTACAAAACCACATTAAAACCAGCTATAACGGCACAAAAAACCTTGCTCCGAGTCATTAATAAGAAACCATTTACATACCGATCAGACAGACTATTCAGAGAATTTAATGTACTGGACGTTAGACAGCTGTTCGTTAAGTCTACCCTCATCTTCTACATCAAAAACACAAACCACCTAACAGCAACCAGTAACTCGCATTCACATAATACTAGACAAGCTTTACGAAACCTTGACGATATACCAAAAACTAAGACAACACATGGACAGAAAAATTACTCATACATAGGGCCTAAAATATTTAACATATTTAAAACAAACTTCCCGGAAATCAGAATATACTCAATTAATAAAATAAAAGCTTTAGCAAACAACTGGCTTACCTCCAAAGGTAGAACAGCAACTGAAAATTTACTTACTGTAATTGCGTAATAATGTCTTTAAATAAAAATATATACCTATATAAATTAATTAATTAATTAAGGAAAACAAAAAATAATCTTAAACAAAACTTAAACCCTTTTTACATTAAACAATTATTCTACACATATTTACACTTGGACTTATGACTAACTCAACTTTCACTAACATTCCACTTGATACTCTATAGATACATAATAACTACCTTATGAAAATAAATACTACTGACGAACTCGAAAAAAAATTATAATTGTGTGCTATAACGCCACTCTGGGACAGGCCTAGCCTAGTAGAGTGGCATAATCCACAAATTAAACAAAACAAAAAAATGTGTAAATTATCTTATGTTTTATCTTATGTTCTATTGTTAAATTAGTATTAAGTATCTTATTTGTAAACAAGGATTTTTAAATAAATAAAATAAAATAAATATACTCACAAAAACAATGGTAAGATGACTTCAAAGATGGGAGATGTAGATGGAGGTAACAGATGATGAGAAGAAAGATGAGAGATGGGAGATAATGATAAATATGGAAGAATGCTTCTAAAAATAATCTAGATTGATAGGGTTACAAATAAAAGTTTCACGGTCTGGACGCGTAAGGAAAAATACATCCTTAAATCAATAAAATCTAAAAATCGTAATATTTTGGCCTTATCTCGATACACCAAGAGATTTATATGTGGAATGAAGGATTTCATCTAATTAGGCATAATAATTCGACATCTAATTGTTTCTATGTGCTGTGAACGCCGATTACGATAGTTAGAAGGGAATTTGCTGATAGTAAAAACGTGCTCACAGCTGGTAATTGAAACTTCTTCAAGCAATGGTTTGCATGGGTCTGATTTAGATAAGACTCGTGGGAGATTAGGGAAGAAATTTTCCCTGAACCTACCGATTGGTCTGCACTTCTTTATACTCATTTCTCGAATAGATGATTCCCGCCTTCTATTTCTTATTTCATTTGTGCTGTTAATATATTTTACATTAACATTTGGATTTTTACGTTTCATTTCATTTCTCTAATTGGACAATTTAACTTTCTATTCTTTCAATTTAAGTTTCTCTAGGAGGAGCAATCAAAAACCCGCAACCTACTCAATATTTTTTTTCTTTTTGTCAATCTTTTCAATATTTTTAAAGTTATTGTTACCAACTTGTCAGAGTACTAACTTGATTCAATGCATTTGGGTTCAAACTTGAATTCAAGGTTTTCGCGTAGATAGCTCATGAACCATCTTCTATGGAAAGTTGGCAGCCAGAGGCAGTGCGCTGATACAACCTGAGACTGTATTGCCTTTTATCTATCTGTATATAACATGCGATAACAAGCTGTGATTGAGCAGGTGTCCGAGGTATGTTATATATCCCAACTCGGGATACAGAGAACCATATAAAAGGCAGAATAGTTTATGGGACTATCTAATGTATTTTCCGATACAAAAGTGTCGACCGACCCAAACGAGATTCTTCTATACGCCAGCTAATTAAAGATAGAGCGAGTGAGATGGTGCTCACTCTTTTTATATAAGAGCCTTCTGTTTCCGTAAAGGTGGTCGCCTGAATAGAATATGGTCTTCTCTATAGCCTAAGGACAACTTGATAATAGTTCAGAGACTTGTGTTGTGTGTGATTGTCAGCATAATTCATGAGAGAAATGTACAGTGTTTTGGAAATCATGGAACAACAAAAAAATTACCAATTCTATTGTATTACTTATCCCATCTTTTTTAATATATTATTTTAATATAAATATGTATCACAGCAAGTACAACAAGACCTCTTTTAATTTAACTACATGAAGAAATATTGCAAAAATATATAAGAATGTGTAAAAATGTAGGCAGCTTTCCTACGATTTATAGTTTTTAGTTCTCTTGAGTTTATTCACTTAACCCTTTATTGATAATTTGATCAACCCAGGAGACCTTCATTATACTTTAAAAAAGCCACTTCTTCAGAAAATTTTCTCAACAGTAAAACTAGTTATTTACATTCCAAAGAATACTATTAACGAATGATTTCCAATTTCCATTTCATGCAATATATTTATTTAATTTCACTTTAAACACATAAAGTAACTTAAATAATAAAAAATAATTTTATCTTACGTGTGTTTTCGGGATTAGAGCCCGTATGCGCCAAGCAAATAAACTTTTTGTAATTTTGACAGTAGTCATTAGAGAACATCGAATTTTGCATAAAAATACAATCCTTTCCCTCTGTATCATCCAAATACACGTTAGTCTCATTACCATAATTGTTTATTTCATGTGCTAACTCCCCTGAAAAAATATATATTAAGTCATCATAGATACAATTCTAGCATAGTAACTAAATTAAAGGGTAGGCGGAGAGGATAGAATGCTACAATTTTATTTGCGGTAAATAAAATGGATATTTTATACGAACCGTATATTTCATAGCGTCATCAGGAGAGCGTCCTATTACCGAAGAGGCCGAATTATTTATTCCATGGTCATCAATTATATGAACTTTGTTATGGACTTCTACGATAGAGGTAGCCAGTGTGCAATATATGTACTAATTACGTCTTCGGGCTTGGCTATGACCTCGAAAGAAATAATCAATTAGGCCTCCACTTCCACGGAGACAAGATGCTCTCCTGATGACGCTGGATAAAAGAAATACATGGTTCTTAGAAAATATCCGTTTTATTCAACACATAAATATGTCCAACGACTTATTTATGTGTTATACCTAAACTCTTTAATTATTATTTTATGTTGTAGAACACTACCTTTTTTTCAAACATTTTCATACATGGTCTCATGCACGTTTTCGGTTTTTTTTTTTGGATCGCAATCCAAGGATTGGTCTGCAACAAGCACTCGCTTTCTCCATTCCTCTCTGTCACCTGCCAGCCTCTTCATTTCTTGGTAGGTGCTACAGTGCGTATCTCCTATAATCTGGACTACGTAGCTTAATCTCTGGCGGCCTCTACGATTGTGGCCTTCAACATTTCCCTCGACGATAGTAAAAAGCAGGTCCGGATGCCTTATATTATGGCCTATCCAAATTGATCGTTGTTGAGCGATTCCGTTAAGGAGCCGCCTCTTTTCGCCCACCCTGCTCAACACCTCGTCGTTTCGGATATGTTCTGACCAATGGATCAATGGATCACCACATCTCAAAGGCCGCTAGCTTACCGGACATGCTCTGGCAGATGGTCTATATTTCGCTGCCATACATCAGCACACTCCAGACAAGAGTTTTAATCCAGTTTTTCCTAACCTTTAAATCAATGCTTACTACTTTTTTTCGATTTATCTTTCGGTTATTAAAGTCATCTATCTGACCATGTCGGGTACGCTGTGAGCATGCTTTGGTTCTGTTGCCTTCTACACTCATCTGGTATATTTTCTTAAACATCCTTCCCTCGCACATACGTGCCATATGTAAAAACCATCTCAGCGATCTTTTATTTATTCTATCTACTACACAAAAACCAATCTGATACTGATCCCATGTCTATTATATAACATTGGTTTTTATGCAGGGATACTCAGAACAAAAGATAAGTCTTCATTGTATAATTTTGATAGAAGAAGCGTAAATAGAGTGAAACTCTTGAAAGGTTGAATAATCGGCGAGAGGCCTTTAACTTATTCTTCTTCTTCTTCAGTTGTATTTATCCATTACTGGCATCCGTTTCTGCCTTCCACGATTCTCGCAACTATAAGTTCTAGGAACAAAAGTGTAGACTTCTGTAAGGTTCAACAAGAAGAAGTCTGTGAGAGCAAAAGTCCCTTAACAATCACAACAGCTACGTACTTTCTGACATCCCCAAATAATCTGAGCGACCCTTTCATAACTATATTTACTATAGTACATAAAATCTTCTTCTTCTTTCTTTTAGTAGACCTATATGGTCTGTTCTTCTGGGGATAGCGCCTCCTAGGAAGAAGATTCCCCGCTATCCTTCCATATTTTGGGAGTTGTTTATATTTACTAACGGAACTCCAATATGCACAAATATCCTTGCATCGGATGACAAAATACTACATTGAACAAGATTTCTCTATCGAAATGGCGCAATCATGAAAAATAACTGAAATATTCTGGTTTGGGTCTTCTGGGGTATTATGCCGTGTTAATACGACCTTTCTGGCTGACGTTTTAGATCCCATTACAGGGTCCATCTTCAGGGCTGATGTGAAGATGGACCCTGCAATGGGATTCAAAAAGTTGGCCAGAAAAGTCGTAATACCCCAGAAGACCGAATCCAGAAGATTCTGAGTTGCCGTGAAAACCTAAGAACATTTTTAACTAAAATATGTCGCTAAAAATGCTGAAATGCCAACGGAACTACAAAATTTAATGAAATAATATTAGGTCCTTACATATGAAATTGGCGTTTTGCCGTACTGGCAAATTTGATCTCAAATATCTTCTCTTTGGTTAGGAATTCCAAATCCAAATTTATACAGTTATTTACTTATGTATTTGTGTTTTGAAAATTATAATTCATTTGTTTTTTTCTCAATTGTTTTTTTATTTGCGTCACTCAGTTTACAAAATGAAAAACTTGAAATATCGCGTTATTTACGAGTACGAGTTCCACCGTGGCACCAGTGCTGCAGAAACGGCTCGAAGGATTAATGATGTGTATGGCGACGGTGCCGCAAAAGAAAACACAGTGCGTTTTTGGTTCCAACGTTTTCGTTCTGGAAATTTCGACCTGCAGAACAAGCCCCGTGGACGGCCGGAGACCAAAGTTGATAATGAAGAATTGAAGGCTATTGTGGAAGCGGATCCATCGCAAACCACATCCGAGTTAGCTGCAGGCTGCGGTGTTAGTGATAAAACTGTTTTAATCCACTTGAAGCAAATTGGTAAGTTGAAAAAGCTTGAAAGGTGGGTACCTCACGAATTGAGTGAAGCAAATCAACAAACGCGAGTTACTTGTGAGCGTTTGGTGGACTAGTGCTGGTGTCGTTCACTACAGCTTTCTTAAATCTGGCCAGACGATTACGGCAGATGTCTATTGTCAGCAACTGCAAACCATGATGGAAAAGCTAGCTGCTAAACAACCGAGGCTGGTTAATCGCTCTAGGCCACTGCTGCTCATGATAACGCTAGACCACACACTGCACAACAGACGGCTACCAAATTAGAGGAGCTTCAATTGGAATGTCTAAGACATCCACCGTACTCTCCGGACATTGCCCCAACAGATTACCATTTTTTCGAAATTTGGATAACTTCTTGCAAAGGAAAAAATTCAACTCCGATGGGGCAGTCCAAACCGCCTTCAAAGATTTTATTGATTCCCGTCCGAATGGTTTTTTTAGTAAAGGGATCGATGAACTACCTATGAGATGGCAAAAGTGCATAGATAGCAATGGTACAAACTTTGATTAAATAAAAATATTATAATAAAAAAAAATCGGCTTTATGTTCCTCCCATACTAAACGCCAATTTCATACGTAAGGACCTAATATTAACCGCCAAGATGTTTAGATGTAGTGAAAAATTGAGTAATGAATTCAGAGTTCTTAAGCTCTTTATGCTTCTTGATGTTATTAAGCTCTATACGATTTTAGCCTTAGATAATATGATGCAGTCCCGTCTGTAAGAGTAGCTTAAATGAAACCTCGACAAACATAGACTAGAATCAAAACTGACAAAAAGAGGAACATAATAGACTGGAATCAATACTGATGAAAAAAAGTAACAGACCGTCTAAATTCGAGAATGTCCGAACATTGGGCGGGGAGTTTAATGAGTGGATTCCTATCCAGAACTCTTCGTGTGTTGCGGTCAGCGGTTTAAGATCTCCAATGTCATCAACGTATAGTGGCCAAGCTAGCTCTGCACCTTCAGACTCGCACTCGCATACTGCGTTGGTCCAGGACAAGGCCATATTGTGCTTCTTGTAGAACGCCTTGTCCTGCTTGCTGTACTTGTAGTCACTGCGGAAGAACTGCACATCCTCTGCAACAGATAAACGTAATCGTGATGTTTTCGCCTTATAACCTTAGAAGTGGAACCTTTAAGGAAATCGGCGATCCAGATAAACTCGATCTTCCGCTTCAAGATAATTTATCGTCTTCTTTCAATTATAGATTATACACGACAATAATAATACGGTATTCAGAGATCTAACAATTTATTACTGACGTAGCAGATGAATTGTAAGAGGGCGCGTTTTTTCTCTCATTATGTCTGTCTCTCTTATTCATTTCAACAGACTTTCTTCCAGATAGACTACAGTAATCGATGGTGATTTTTCACGAATTTTTCTAAAAGCTATGTGGACTCCTCTCATTATTTATCACAAAAGATCTGATGTGTCTATTTTACAAATCTGATTTCAATCTTTTGTCTTGACATGAAATAATAAAACAATTATTTTCTCAACCTTTCTTTAATAAAGAGTTAGGTTAGGTTAAATTAGGTTAGGTTGAAGGTACAGTCATTATCCTGAAGAAGGGAGCATCGCTCCCGAAACATGTTGAATTTTTTAAAACAAAATTTAAGTGTGGTTAAAACAAAGTTTTCATTTTTTAATTTTGAAGTTAATGAAGCTGGAGTAAGGTTATTTAAAATTCATGGTGTTTAGTCATCAGAACTGCGCGGGGGTAACTATCAAACTGAACGGGACCAGTATCGAGAGAATGTGAAGAATTGAAGGAAAGAATGAAGAACCAATGTGAATAAATTAAAATATCTCGGTAAAACCCTGGAAGAAACCTTGACCATGAAACCGAAGTCACATGTAGGATAAAGACAGCTTATACAGCATTCAATAAAATGAAATGCATTTTTTTGCGTTGACAACCTTAATCTGAAACATCGGCAAAGAATGGTCAGGAGCTAAGTTCGGTCCGTGCTTTTGTACGGAGTTGAATCATGCACCCTCAAAATAAGTACCATGAACCGATTTAAAGCATTTGAAATGTGGTTGCATCATATAATGTTGCGCATACCATGGACAGATATGACTAGCAACTCAGATGTGCTTCAGAGAGCCAGAACTGAGAGAGAGTTGTTGACAAATGAAGACCCCATGGCAAGAAATTGTCAACTAACATTCAAATCATTTTGAGATAATTAGACATTTGCATTTCGCCTTTGAAAAATATGTTTTATTGCTAATTTAAGATTAATTTTTATTGATTTATGTCAATAAAATATCAAAAAAGTATTTACAAAGTAAAAAATGCATTTACGCACAAAAAAAAATAAAATATACTAATTTTCCCTAAAAATGTAGTTAACAACCATTTTTTCGCCTCTGGAACTCATTTTTAATAGAATAACACCTTTTTAAAATTGGTAAAACACGAACATCAAACAATCCTTCAAATGCTATCATTTTTACCATCCATTATCAAAAATTACAAAATACCTGGCATGTTAATTAATAATACAAAACATGGTGTATACCATATAAAATTATTGAAAAATAATATATAAGTACGAATATATGACAGTACCTACTGCCAAAGTAAAATTTATGTTAACCATAAATATTCCAATCAAATTAAAAGGCAAGTACGTGTTAATTTCAGAATGGCAGATGGCATGAACATGTTATTATTGAAGATAACATGTTCTTCCCATTAGTAACTGATTTGGTTTTTATGAAAAAGTGTAGTTAACATGTTCATCCCTAGGATTTGAACATGTTCTAATTATTTTTAAGTTCTGAACTTATTTCCAATGAAAAGAGCGTACAATATTTAGTTTAGACGGCTTATTAACTCATTTTTGACAAAAACGTTAGTTAACAACTTCTTGTCATGGGGTCTTCAAATATCAAAGTCCGAAAGATGCTTAAAGGGGAAAAGTACGACCATTTGCAAAAAACGGTCGGCAAGTTGCTCATCAATTGGCTCTATTATATACGAGATTGGACAGGGACAAGGATGGTGAACTGCTTCGAGCCGCTAGATAGGGAGATGTACTCTCAAGACCTGACACGACACTAGGAGAAGATTGATTATGTTAATTATTAGTATTAAATTAAAATATTACACCCATACCACAATTTCCTACGTTGATGCGGGAAAATGAGATAACACTTAATAAACACAATATAAAAATATTCATCGCGTTGGATGATTTAGCATGTGAACCGATGACGAATTCGAAGCAGACTATTAATCATGTTTGAGCCGAGTACCTGCACCAAGAAAGTGATGAAATAGACCAATTAACAAATTTACAGAGTCGGACTAGAAAATTTGGAAAAAATGTTTGGATATTCAGGATTAAATTACAGCAAGCACGTAAAATTAAAAAAAGGAATAGGTACTTTATTCGAATACAATTATGAATATAATTGAACGAAGTTATTATGTTCATACGATGGTAATTGTTTACAAACGAACGAACGAACGATTACAAATTAGCAATTACAAGATGGCTTAGCATGTTTCATTATTTCTTATATGATAATTCTCCGAATGCGTCTCTGGTTCCATAAAAAATAATTGTTTTCACAGTTTTTTTTGATAACGAAAACAGTTAAAAATAATCTCTTGATAATTGTTTTTGCATATCAAATAAACACTTAAAAAAACTTTAATTCAACTTATTAAGTACTTACGCTTGATTAACTTCAAATCGTATAAAAATTTTAAAGCTGCAACTAATATCCGAGACCAATTTCTGATTGATTTACTAATTAGTGATTTTTGTCGTCACTCTTTCAATAACAAAAATTAGATTTGCATGGTTGGACAAACCGATAAAAAACTGATTACTTGTTAATCAGTTTTGATTTCTAATGCCACGTGTAAACAGGCAATTCATTATAGAAAAAATCAGAGACTGTTCTGCACATAACATTGGTTTTACGGAATGATAATTTATATACAAAATTAAGAAAATTGAAGATGATACAGGAATAACTTTTTTCTGTATTTTCAAATCATCTGTTAGAGATGAGCTACGGTTTTGATCAACAAAAAGGAACTGAAATTAAAGATAATTTTAAAAATACAATGATACTTAATACTCAAAATAATGTTTAAAATCACAGACCACAAAAATATGTAGATATTAGATTAACTAACGGAAACTTCTTGGTACACGCTGTGGTCCCTGGGCTGGTCAAACTACTAGCTTGAAATTTTTTAAATAATTATGAAAATACCATACTAAATAATCTTAAAAATAGAAGTCGCGTTTTATTACTTACTACAAAATGACGGTCTTACTTGAAGAGACTCGGTTTAGAAATAATAAAAAAAACAACGTCCACTATACAAAAATGGTTTTTTTACTAAGGGAATTAATTATACAATAATAAATCCTGCATTATAAATTCATCTTAAATATGTAAACTGGGTCATACTTTCTCTGTGTCCTAGTCACCTCGCCTAAAGAAGGGCTTTAGTTCCATTCTGCTTAATTTTATATTTTTTTATTGAAACTCATTATTAAACATCATTGTGTCCCCCTCTTTCCCTTTCGCTATCGGCGGTCAAGTCTCGTCCTAAACTATTTTTTTTATACAGAATTTTGGTGAAAGTGTTAAGCGGGCTTCAGAAATGAAAGAGTTGGTTGTGTTGTAGATTCCTTTTTGTTTCCTCTAGCGAGAGAAGCTCTAAAGGCAAGTGAGGATGTAAAATAACACAAGGTGTTAGATAAATAAAATGGGCATCAGATCCAAAAACAGATCCTTACGAGATGGGAGCATAGCGAGGCCTGGTGCGGTAGGCAACAAATAATCTTCTTCCAGCCACTTTCACGATGTTGGCTCATCAGCAACATTGTCGTTTGTCAGTAGACGATAGGTGCGAACGTAGAGTGCTTAGATTACCGATCCCAGGATCGAATTCCTACAGTTGGTGACGGTGCGTGTGTAAGTCACCGCATATGGAGGCAATTGGGTAAAATTTATCTGGGAAGATAAGCCGAAACCGGATCTGCTGCGTGGGCGTACTCGTGTCGCCACAAATTAATTAGTGGTCCCGAAACAGTTCAATGTCAAATTCATCAATATGGTTATTAAAATATACGCATCTTGTTAATTTTTGAATCCCAAAAGAAAATATACAAAATATAATACATATTACATACATTATGAGTATATTAAATCCTATAAAGGTATAAACGTATACCTGTACATTGGTTCGGGAGATGAGAAGTACAAACGCGACTAAAACTCATTAAAAACTATATAAATTAGTAACTAAAGACTAATATTAATACCTAACTTTCAAAAAAGTGACTCGAAAGATAGTTGTGTGAAGATTACAATATACATTTATAAGGATATCAAGATGTTCCTTTTATTTATTTTGTTTTTAATTCTTATTTTTTAAGTAGGTTTTAAATTGTATGTAAAATTAGAAAAAAGTAGGTTTCTTTTACATATTTACAGAAATCCCAGTAATAATAATTTAGTTGTCTGTCTGTCCATCCATAACTTTCTGTAACGTCCGTTAAAAAAAACTTTATTCTTGTTTTTTCTACTTTTTTTTCGTTTACATTTTTTCAAAAAATTAGTATTTATTCTTTAGGACATGTAAAAGTACCGTCATTTTCATTTTTGACGGGTCACAGCTATTATTTTTTAAGAACAATATAACTGTTTTCTAAAAATGTGTTAAATAATGAAATTAGGTGCTAATAATTAAATTAGTAAAATTAGTACATATTTAAGGTATAAAGCATTTTAAGACTTATTTAATAAACTTCTTACAATGGATGTCTACCACCTGATCACAATAATTAATAGTGTACCAGATGGCGAAGCAAGAATTTCCATGGCGACTTGCAATCCCAACAAGCAACAGATAGCTCCCCGGAGAAACGAAAACCCGTCAATTCTGCCCACAAAGCGTTATTATGAAGAATACTCAAGGAAAATGACGCAAATTCTTTACTCGCGTAACGTTACTTTAAACCAGCCATTTCTATTTCTGGATTGTGAAAGAATTCAAAGAAAACCATATTCATTAAGATAAATTATACAAGTCTTACAGATACAAAGTCAATATGGAAAACGTGTATGAAAGTCTTTATAAGGTAGCCCAGGGTTTATGACATGTATGAGATGGCTTAAATTATCGCCTTATACAATACAACGTTTACCAATACCTCCGTAAGGGTACGAACATGCCGAAGATGCTTCACTGCGATACCTCGCCGTCGCGGTTTAGGTCGCTACTTCGATGTCGCCCACATGCCGAAAGATACCTTACTGCGATACATCGCTGCCTACATGGAGGTTTACCTCGATGCTTACGTGAAAACAAAACATTTTGTTTTTACATCGCGGTCGACCGCGAGCAGCAATGTGAACTGGCTCATGATTGGTCAAATTCGCCTCAGCCTTTCGAATTTGACCAATTATTTTATGGGTTAGTTTTTTTCTAGTGATGTCTGTCAAAAAATGTCCTCTGAGCGCAGACTCTGTTCGGACCAACCCAAATAGACTGCCCCATTAGTCCTGGGACTAATGCCGATGCTCTTGTTGCATCAGCCTCAGCTCAGATATTTGAGTATCCGTAAAGCCCAGGTGAATGCAATGAATCCCATGATTTAAATATACACAAGATGGTGAATATACAAAGACACACGATCACCAAAAAGATTGATAAACGGAATGCAAGAGATCGTTCTCCAATAATTAACTTGCTTCTCGTCTCTCTAAATAAAGCTTAGAATCGCAAAGACCAGGTGGATATGGTGCATACAGGAGTAAATAAAAAGTCGGTTTTGTGCATTAAATTTTTTATTATTATTTATTCGTATATTTAAATATTGCCAAACCAAATAAAGAACACTGTTTCTAAATTATTTATTTATTTTTAAAAAATTGTTGGTATACAATAAACATGATGACCAAATGAGAAAAATAACTGAAAATTGTTAGAACAATGTTTATTTGATTTCGGTATTTGTCCTGCTTGAAGTTTTCTGAATTATTGTGCCCTTTCAAAACATACTGCAAGATTCGTGATCAATCGAGATAAGATGGACATTTTATTATTTTTGATTTTTATAGCGTTAAGTTTGTCGTTGGACATTATTATTAATTTGAATTAAATAAAAACTTAGTACAAACCACTTGGGGTAACTTTAGGTTTACCTGTTTCGATTCCACCGTATCTTCGTCAGGACGGACACATACTAATTGTCTATTACTTATTTTGGTAAACAAGTTAATTTTTTATCGAGGGCATGGCTACGGTTATGGTGGAGGTTATTCACCATTTTGGTGTTTACTTGTCAATTATCCCCACCATAACTGTAGCCACACCCCCAAAATACCCACCACAAAATATGTAATGGATAATTATTATGCGTCTGTCCTGATGAAGATATAGTGATATCGAAACCGGTAGACGTAAGTTATCAAATGGTGTACACCTATTAAAACTATTGAGCTTTTTATTACCTAATCCTGCTAAATCCTGATCGTGAATAGGTTGATCTGGAGATATTCTTTACCATTAAGACCTTATATGTGACTAACTAAATAACCACCACATAGACAGTAAGGAAAGAATGCCATATTATTTTGTACTGCAGTGTACTTCTCCCATACATGTTCATCGGTTGTTGAAGCTTTTAACAGTGTCGTCCTCCAATATTTGGTTTATCTGAGCATGACAGGTCTTTCACGGACTTCATATTTTCCTATCGACTTTAACACTCGCCTCATAAATCTTCTTTACTATCACCTGCTTACGTGACAAAACCACATCACTGACTCACCTTTTCTATCGTAATATATCAATATCATTAGAACAAATTTTTAAAGAAGATTATAAAATGTATTCCTTAACTTCTAGGCCCACAAGAGCATTCCTAAATATAAAATTACCCAGACACAAAACAAGCGCAGCCCAGAACCACTTTTCATTTGTAGGAATAAAAAAATTCAATTCATTACCGGATAAATTTAAAAAAAAAAAAGATCTTACGTCATTTAAAAATGAAGTTAACTTTAACAAAAAAACTTCTTGAAATTCCACATGAGTATTTCTTTTCGACTGTTTTGATTCCTGATATTTTTGTTTACTATTTTGTTTCTTAATACTTTGTTATAAAAATTTTAATATTCATAAAACAATACGGTGTGATTTATTCCTCACACAACCACAAGCTTCAGCTCTTTTGGAGAGTAATGCGATCTTATTGTATGAATGATCATTGTATTCATGAAATTTTTTACCATTTTTTTTTACCATTTATGATAAATAAAATTTTTTTTAAAAATTAAAAAAAATTATGCTACAGACAGCTGCGCTTTCTGTTTTTTGTTAATTCTTCATTCTTCCGTAATTAGATTTTACATAAATGTGCTTTAGTGACTATCATAATTTATCAAATTTAAAGTTTTTCTTAATTACATAGGCTGGTCAAAGACTATAAGTTCCGATATACAAAGAATAGGTGAAGTCAAGGGAATTTTTATAATTGTAGATAGATTACGTATAGTCAATAGAGACGCATTTTCTAATTTTTTGAGCACAAGGATTGAGTATGATAATCTTAAAAAAAACTGGTGCCGATTTGAAGTTTGTTATAAATACAACCAAATGATTTTTGTAATGAAATTCGAAATCTTCTACTGTTGTTAAGGACAAAGATAAAATGTATTTATTTTAAAATTCATAATTTAATCATGCTACAATAAGTTTCATTATTACAATTTTTAATATGTGTGAATATAAATTGACACAATATAGATCATTAATTTAAATTCAATTCACTCTGTGACTATCGCCCGTATTCTGAAATAAGCAATATTGTTATTTCTATAACATGACAGTCAATTGTATAACATTGTAATGCCGCCAATTTTAACGTTTTAAGTTTTGAAATTAATGAATTCGATCAATCAGAATGCTCATTCTTCATAGTAATTGTAAATAACTTTACAAGCTTTACATTTGTTAACGTTTAAGAGCTTTCTGAAATAGCAATATTACTCATTTCAGAATATGGCCTTATGTTTGTTCCCACTCAATGTCAATTCTCTTAATGTTCGTTCCTATGATGTAAATTCTCAGGATGTTCGTTCCCATGATGTCCCTTCTCACGATAAGTGTTTGTTACTGGGCCGTGACTATTATAAACAAGAGAAGAACTGATATCTGAGAAGTTCAAGATCCGTTTTTGAGCCTTTGGCTCTGATCCAATAGAAATAGGTTTAGTCTTTTTCTTTTTTTTTACTGTACCTTCTCTGTTATTTACTAGTGCGACAGAAATATCTTTAAAGTTCAAAAATCTTTGTTGAACCATCGGACCGTGATGGTGTTTCGAGAAATTTGGATTTCTTGGCTTGGAAGGTTTGTGTCCTACGGGCTCATTAGGTTTATGTTTACCGTGATTATGGTTATGCGATGTATCCTCCTCATAAATATTTGTTACTGAGCCATGGTCATTATATTCGCGATTCAAATTAATACCGCTAAAGTTTAAAAGCCGTTTCGAAACACGTAGATTTTTTGGATTGCTGTGTTTGTGCCCTGTGCGGCCGTTATTAGATTTTTTTGGATTTTCAGGCATATTTTCTGCATTGGGGTCATCAGATTGACTCGTATAGTCGTCCTCTATTATATCTGTTGCTGAACCTTGGTTGTTATAATCACTATTATAAGTAACACCGCTAAAGTTCAGAATGCGGTTCAAAATTGGTGGTTTATGTTGCATGGTATATTTGGGGCTTGCTCGGAGCTTATCAGATATATTTCGTTTACTCAGTTTGTGTTTTTGATTATTATTTTGTTCTATATCGTGGTTATGATTATAATCATTCTCTACGATATTTGTTACTGAGCCATGCTTGTAAGTATGATCCATAGAAATACCTTTTAAGTTCAAGAATCTTTCTATTGGGGGTATTCGTTTTATAATTACATTATCGTAGTGTTTTTGATCACCATCGTCAAATAATATATTTTTTACTCTTTCTTGATCATTATAATTACGATCTGATGAAATGTCGTCAAAATTTAAGAACTTTTGTCCTAGCAGTATTGGTTTTGTAATAATTTTATCTTGATCGTCAAATAATACTTTTATAACTGCCCCTTGATTGTCGTATTTATGATCTGATAAAATATCGTGAAAATTTAAAAACCTTGGTTTTAGCGGTTTTGATTTTGTAATAAAGTAAACGGGATATCTACTCCTATCATCGTCCCTAATTTCACTTATTATAGGACCTTTGTTGTTATACTTACGATCTGATAAAATATCGTAAAAATTTGTAAACTTTTGTTTTATCGGTTTTGGTTTTGTAATAAAGTTGACAGGATATTTATCCATATCTGCGTCCCTTATATAACTTACTATTGGAACTTTATTGTTGTAATTACGACTCGAAGATATTTTGTAAAAGTTTAAAAATCTTGGTATCATCGGCATATGCTTAAAATGATTGTAAAGTCTACGTCTAACTTTTTTCCTTATTTCATCCATCATTTGACCTTGATTGTTGTAATTGCGATTCGAATAAATTTTGTTAAAATTCAAAAACCTTAGTAATTGCGGTGTTCGCTCAGTATCTACAAAGTCGTTAGATTCATTTATATCATTGTCCCTTATTTCATTTCTCCCTTGAATATTAAACAAAATAAGAGATAGAAATGTATAGATTTTTGGCAACAGCGCTTCATTACTAATGGCTTCTTTTGGCTTTGTGTTGATACTAGATTGTAGTCTGAAGGGAGTATACACCTTTTCTTTAATGTATTCTTTTGGAATACTTAGGTTTAGTTTACGATCCCAGAATATATCTCTTAGAGGATGTGTTATTATTTTACGTTTATGATTGTCTCTACCTTTTACTGTTTTTATTACTGCTCCTTGATTATTGAAAGATCTATCGTTCGAGGAAGTGTCACGACTCTTAGAACTTAGAATATTTTTACGCTTACGTGATTTATACTTCTCTTTTACAATATTAGTTTTAGGATCGTGGTGGTCATGACTACTTACATGTGAGAAGTTTGAAACCGGTTTCTTCAAAATCTTCTTAGGCTTACTGATTTTTGTCGCCTTTTCTTCACGATTGAAGTTTTTGACTGCATTATTCTTTACGGGCCTTGCGATGTTGTTCAATTGCCTGGAACTGACCATTGAAAAGTCCAAAAATTTTTTCCGAACTTTGCATTCTTCATCGTCGGGTTTCGCTTTTTTGGAGTTATCCATCTTGCACACAAATCCATTGGCATGTTGGCAGTCCCTGACCCTGTACTTTCCAGAAGATGAGACTTCCAGGCAGTTCTCGTATTCAGATTTATTTGTGAACCAATTACCATGTGAAATTTCTTTTTGGTAGCCACCGGGTATTTCTGTAAAAAAAATCGATTTATATATTCAAATGTTATTATAGCATTTGTAAAGAAAATAACAAAATGAATACACGTTTCTGTTATATCAAAGGGGTTCAATTTGGACAGCCAATAAAAATGTCGTTTTTCTCTTTTTTACTATTTCGTCACATGAATAAGTAGGTACCTCTGAACGATGAATAAACATCCACTACTGTTTTAAGTATGTTATTATTGAACTCAATTGAACGAGGTTCTTCGTGTCTTAAAATAATATTAAAATATCTTTAATCATCTCCGACACATCCGAATATCTATTCACACCTCACAACACTACTCAAAAAAATGGGTTATTTTACAATATATTTTAATTTTATCTTTGTAATACACACACATACACACTATGCGTTATTAATTTACCGCTATACAGTGTGATAAAAAATATGTCGGCCAAACGACGAGAAACTTAAACACACGAATAAAAGAACATCGTCGTTGCCTAAAAATTAACAATTTTTCCGAATTTTCAATTCATATGATTAACACTAATCATAATTTCGATAAATAAAGGATGGATAATGAATAGTTTGGAAACCATTGAAATCCTAAAAAAATTTAATTCTAAAAACATACTAATAAATAATATCACATTTCATTCCACTTCACCAATTCTAGAGCTTTGCGAAAAAAATACCCTTCCCCACCGCAGGCCCCCCTGACCTACCATATTAGATTGATACATTTTGTATTTGAGTTAGTTATTATGTATAGCTGATGATGGGAGGGACTACTCTTTCGAAACTATAGTAGTAATTAAATAACTCATATTGTGTGTGTGTGTATTACAAAGATAAAATTAAAACACATTGTAAATTATAATGTTTCACCATGAAGTATCTGCCAAATCTTTCAATGCTATTAAATGGGTTATTTTTTACGCTGCGTTGCACTAATTAATTAATTTTGTTTGTTTTAAACGCTCTGCCTCATTCACAATTAAAAATTAATATTCAAGACCAAAACTAAAAAAAAAAGTTGACATATGTATTTTCATTTTTGATGTGTAACATCTTTCGCTTTCCTGCAATCTGTGGCAGTTATCTCGTGAAAAAGGATGAAAATACTTAGCTGGAAATAAAACGCGCGCAATTTCATTTAACCAATGAGCGCGCGCGGAGCACGCGAAATGGAAAAAAAATAAACAAATCAATGTGCAGCAAGTGCCATCACAGCGAAGACGCACACTACCAGCCAATGCTTCTGATTTTGTATATATGTTGCGAGGCTGGTGTCAAGCGTGTGGATGTTGTAACTTTGATATGTTTTGGCTTATATCTTCGAAACTATCCAATAAATATATCAATGTTAACAATAACTACCCTTAATGATTTACATTATGTTTTTTACGTGATTATTTTTAAATATTTATTCAAAGTTTTCTTACAATATGTATGGCGGCATACTACCTCCATTTATGAAAATAAATTAAAACATATAATTTACCAAACACATTTCTAAACAAAAGGCGTATGGTAGGTACCATATATCTTTATACAGTATCTACATAGTGCAGCAAAATTCAATAATAAATAAATGCACATACATTTTCTTTACTTGTATATACTAATTAATAAATATATAGGTATAAGCTTTTTTAAATTTTGATGTTAATTCGTGTTGCTGCTCAATTGATATTTTTAATTGTGAGATGTCAAATGTTACACATCATATGCGACTACTGTAAGGCTCGGTGGTTTTTTATTATGCGCTTTTTTAAGAACTGGGCGCCATCTAGTGTACTTCTAAGACGTTTTTACCTGTTACATTCTAGAAACGGTTTTAAAAATCATTTTGTTTTCATTAAATTTTTTGTTCAAAAACTTGTTTGAATTTTTAAGAATTGCATCTTTAAACTTAAAATATGATGACGATTTCACATATTGCGCTCCAGTCTAGGACAAGAGGCTGATAAAAGGGTATAAAAAAAGTAAACCATAAAAACCAAGTTTTTATTATACTCCCTTTCTTTGTAAAATATAACAACAATTAAAGACGAATTAAAACATATAACATAACACTAAACTTACAGTAATTTAATATATTTCTAAAATGTCAGATGTTTTGAGCTTTGATAAGACACTTCATGCTTTGAAGATTAAATTCTAAAAACATTTGTCATTCAATTTAGATTTTCGACATTCGTAATGAAGTACCTTTTATGCATACCGACGAAATTCATTTATTTAATATTCCGCGACGTTATCGGGCCGCCGTAATCAAACTTTTCTAATGATTCCAATTTGAAAAAACCAATAAAATTTCTAAAAATCCGAAATTATACTATAATTATTAATTTTTTTAACGAAAATTCGAAAGATCTTCTTGATTGTCGCCACGAATCTACTTGCCAAATTTCATCTCGATTGGATCACGGGAAAAGGGTCAAAAATCGATCCAAAGTTTTTGTTAACGGCAAGCAAGCAGACGCCACGAGTTAATATAAAGCGAGTAAAAAGACATTGGTATGTGGATGTTTGAATTTTGAGCATGTTTTACTTACGTGAAATTTTTTTATAGTAAGTAAAATAGATTTTAGTATTATTAATTAATATGGCAGTTTCTTTGTGGTGTACCATGATTATTTAATTATAAATTAATTGAACTTTGTAATGAATGAATTGTAATAAAAAACTTTGTAAAAAAATCAATATTATAAATTACACCGGATGATAGGGACTGCTCCTCTCGATTAATAATAGTGTTAACTATTAACATAATAATAATAATATATAACATAATAACTCAACATTTGTGTATTACAAAGTTCAATTTAGTTAAGAAAAAAAAAGATTTTTTTAGGTTTAGTAATAAGATTACATAATTTTCATGACTAGTTGTAGTCAAATTGTTTTTGTATAACTAAAAAAAATTCAAGTTCACATTTGAGAAGACGTTTTACTGAATGTTTCATATCAGCGAAAGAAAGTAAGAAATTGTATAACAAAATAAATACATGAATAGGTATAAGGATGGTAGCATAAGGAGTAGTAAAAGATGTTTTACTTACGACTTAACAGTTGAAATACGCCTTTCCTGAATAAACCGTGGCCACCAACCCAAATAGCTGATTCCTTGGACTTCCCGTAGGCGAGGAACTCCTTCAGAGTCAGTTTGTTCTGAGGCGAGGCCAGCGTGGAACCTTCGGAGGCACATTTCACCAGCGCCTGGAGCCAAGTGCTGGGCTCGTGGGCTTTGTAAAATGCATTGTCTTTTTTGGAGAAAACATATCCATTTTCCATTGCAAACGAGACACCTACAATATCAAATCATTAACACAATGTCTATGTTAGTATTTGAATATTACTTCTCAGTACTCACTCATCGAAATGGGATACATGTCACATCAATGTTCTTACTATTTTCAAACTAAGCGAAACGCTTGTGCTATGAAAATAGGACTAGCTTGCTATTCTGGAGTGAGGTTTGGATCACGAGGCGAATATCCTAACACAAGACCAACAAGCTACTCATTTGGTTGGTGGTTGGTTGGTTGATTCCAGGCTTCGTAATCCAGGATCCACTCGCAATTATTCCTTAATTGATAACTCAGACAATATTGTGGGTTAGTGCGAAAAAATAATTTAGTTTTGGTAGACATGACAACCTTATTTTTATGGTTTTTCTCTGGACAAGATCGTGTTACAATGCGAATGAAATTCAGCACTTTTTCTCATAGCTATCCTTGCATTTTTTTAGTTATTTCAAGTAAGATTAAACCACTACAAATTAGGAAATACATGATTAACATCACATTCAACAACACTGAGTCTTGGCTTCTTACCGCAAATGTCCACTGCGCAAATCCTCTTCTCCACTCAAATAGATCAACCAAATTCTGTATTTAGGTTAGTTCGTAATTATACCTGATGATGACAGTGACTGCTCCTCTTGAAACTACATATAGTAGTTACGAAATAACTCAACGTTTGTATATTATAAAATTAAATTTTGTGTACATTAAGAATATTTTAATGGAGATGAGATCCCTCAGACTTACGTGTGACAAATCCATTTATGATAGAGTAAATAATGCAGATATTAGGAATGAATGTAAAGCTGATCTTAACATAATTAATAGAATTCAAAAAGGGTCACTCAGTTGGTTTGGGCATATTGAGCGAATGAATGAGGAAAGAATGGTAAGAAAGATATATAATGCAAGTTTTCATGGCACCAGAAAAAAGAGAGCGATCGCGGAAGACGTGGATAAAGCAGATACTGGAAGATGGTCCCGTTAGAAGCCTCAACAACCGGCGAGCTTGCATGCGAAGATGTATGAATGTGGATGAGGCGAGAGTTGTATGTCGGGACAGAAGAGTGTGGCGCTCTATCCTTTCTGCCTACCCCCACGGGGAAACGGCGTGATGGTAAGTAAGTAAGAATATTTTGATGACTGTTTCCCTAATGAATTAACAAAAATCGATTTTATTTTGATTTCTTGAATCTAACGCCTATTTAATGGCGCCATCTAAGGAGAGTACTACAAAAGAAAATACATGATAAAACATCACACAAAGATGTGTTCTGTCTGCCTTGACAGACAAGTTTGTTCACAGGGCTTTTTAGGTGAGTTTTTCATAAAGTTGAGAAAATTTCCAACTTTCGCTTCGCTGATGACACTTCTAGTAAGTATTGTCCTTTACCTTATAAACCTTAAAAATATAGTTGAAAAAGCGATTTACTCTCTTTATAAAAAGGAAAAATTATGTGCGTTTTTACAAACGTTATTTCTATACTTTATAAAACGTATCACATTCTCCCTTTAGAGAGTTACATTTGAATTATTTGTCGTCACTTGACGAGTCAGTACAGAATTCCTGCATTATTTAAAAATAATATTTTTCAAGACTTATGGCGTCAGTATGATAGAAATGTAGGTACATTTACGAGACGAAGATGGATGAAAATGATAATTGGTGAAATAAAGTCATATTGAAGAATAATAATAATGTTGACCTGCGCCATGGAAACAATTGTGAAAATGTTCGATTCTTCACCATTTTTTAACAAAGATAAATGTTCTCTTGGCATAATAAGGAACTTTTAGGTGTAGTGGTATCTTTGTGGTAGTGGATTGTTGTGGGGGAGTACTCTTAGAACATAAGGTATACATTTATTATAATGGTAAGGTATATTATCTGATGTATGGAAGTGAACCCTGGAATTGGCAAAAGAGGAATGAAAGTAGACTGAATGCGGTAGAAATGCGGTCACTAAGACGCTCAATAGAGTGAGGAATGAACATATTAAACATGAATGCAATGCTGGCTGTAGTGTGGTAGATAGAATAAAGAAAGGAGTGCTAAGATGGTTTGGTCATGTTGAACGTATGAACGTGGAAAGGATGGTTAAGAAAATATATGATGCGAGTGTTGAAGACAACAGGAATAGAGGGCGTCCGCAAAAGACCTGGCACGATCAGATACTACAAATATTTGAGGATGGCCCTGTTAAAAGCCGCAACAACCGTAGAACTTGTATGAGAAGAGTATGAATGTGGCCGAAGCAAAAGTG
The DNA here is from genome assembly GCA_016648135.1 of Agrypnia vestita. NCBI lineage: Eukaryota > Metazoa > Arthropoda > Insecta > Trichoptera > Phryganeidae > Agrypnia > Agrypnia vestita. The sequence goes on along the minus strand of JADDOH010013311.1, from coordinate 20,858 downwards.
GTGTGCCAGGATAGAAGATTGTGGCATTCAATCCTCTCTGCCTATCCCTGCGGAGAAGCGGCGTGATGGTTAGATAGTTAGTAAGGTAAATTATGTGCTACTAGAAAAATACTACCATTAAACGTGTCCTCATCTTCTGGTTTTTTCTCCTTTTTGCAGATGAAATCCAAAGCGTCCCCACAATTTTCATTGTAATATTTTCCAGAACTATCAATATACACACAATATTTCAATCCGATGTCGTATTTTTCTGGCTGGCCATCACCCCAGTTGAAGAAAGTCTGTCCATTTTGTGCTAATTAATTAAACAAAAAATTATTGAAGAGATAGATAACAGCTCATTCACTGGTGAAATATTATTGGATGATATCAGTGATTAAAAACTGGCAATTTAATCAACGTTCCATGTAAACATAAAATAAAATTAATGTAAAAAATCAGCACTGAAATTGTATTCAAATATACTTGCTCCATCCAGCTCTTCAATACAAATCAAATAAATATTTGTACGAGCTCCGGTAATACAGCGGTTATCTCCGGATGCTTATGAGACACTGTATGGGCCAATAAGCATACGCTAGAGGAAAGCAAAGTCAAAATATAAAAAACATGCATAAGACTTATCATGACATATGGTATCGAAGCAAGAGCGGACACGGTGGGAACTAAACACCTCCTCAGAACTACCGAGATGAAGACCCTAAGACCCATTATGGGCAAGACCCCCAGAGATAGAGTACCCACTGCGGAAATCCGCAAAACCTGCGACATACAAGACACTGTAAGATGGAGCAGGCAGAGAAGGCGTTTCTGGAGGGACCATGTCGGGAGAATAGAGCAGACGAGACTTCCCAGAGCCGTGATGTGCGGGATTCCAGAGGGGCACCGACCGCCAGGGAGACCACAAAAGAGATGGAGAGAGAGCTGGACGTCAACACAGATCAACGATCTAACAAAAGAAGAAGACAATAGAGTAATGATTCTGATTTGTGTAGCCTGCTACCACATACCATGTTTGACCTCGGCCCCCACCATGGAGCAACTAGTGATGATGTGCGTGCGCTCTTAGTCCCAAAAAATAAATAAATCTCTAAAATATTGAGTATCTTATGACATTGTTTGTATGGTATAATATGTGGGCTTAGGAAAACGAGGTTATGTAATGAGCATAAGCCTTCAGTAGGCATAAAATGATATCAGAAGACATAACCAAAGATGAAAACGAACACGGCAAAGAGCAACCATCAACAACATGTACCAAGAACAGTCATAGTGACGGATCCTATACGATCTGATCAAAGATTAACAGTAAAAATGATACAAAAGGCCATCAAACAGGCTTAAAATGTCATCTTGGATGATAAGTATCAGCAATGATATCACCACATGCATATGCATCATGCATATTACGTTGTATTTGGTGAAGAATGTAAATACTGCCTGTTTTCGAACCTATCTTATTATTTTATTATCAGGCCAGGTATATTTAAGAAAAACCACAAAAATTATATTGATTAGAAAAATTAATTTTAGTAGAAAAGATTTTTAGACAATTGTGATGAAATTTTTAGGTAACCAATGTAATTTGACAGATATCGGAGACTTTTTATTTATTTATTTAACGCCCTTATGGGCTTTTACAAAAATACAGAATATAAATTTAAAAAGAAATATCATTAGACAGATAAAATAATAATACAGATAAAAGGTACAAATAATAATAGTTAAAGGTAAAATAATAATACAGAAAAACATAAGACAGATAAAATAATAATATAGTTAAAGGTACAAATAATAATAGTTTAAAGGTAAAACAATAATACATAAAAATTTATTATTCATTTCCATTTCGTTGAGATGTAAAGAATTGTATCAGCTTTATCCTAAACACAGTTATATTATCAGCAAAAATGTCAACCGCCTCTGCATGTTCATTCCCTAATGAGTATAATCTGGGAATTACATAGTTTGCTAATGCATTAGTTCTGACTGATATCGGAGACTTAATCAAAATTTCCCTGTAAAATGTGTCTCTTCGATATTTTATGATGGCTTGTAGGCAATACTCGTATGACTAACAACACAAAATTAAAAAAAATATAGATGCACCTCTTTTAAGCGGGTAATATTTATTTCCCTGTGATGATTGAAAGCTTTGATATCCGATCCAATATCTTGTCTCCTCATTCATCAGTTGATATATTTGTTTGAGTTCTGAACTTTTCCTCGGAGTGAACAAGGTAGCTCCCTCGCGGGCGCATATCTGGACAGCGTCTAGCCAGGATTTTGGTGCACAGTGCACTTTGAAAAGTGCATTGGCTTTCTTGAAGTAGGTGTAATCTTTGAAAATGTGCGGTTTTCCAATGAAGCGCAGTCCTGAAAAGGTAGAATTATATCATTACTATTACTATTTTATGCTGTATAAATTGTTGAAGCAATTAAAGACTGTCCAAGTATCCAAAAACGAAATTCTCTAGTAAATACTTGGACCAGTTGATCGATGGCGCAGTTGCATAAATTCTAAGCACATAAAAGCTAAACAAATAATATTTCAGCCATATTAAAGGTAGAAGTATGACTTAAGTAGAGCAAAATGTTTATCCCAAGAGTACACTCTAAATCACCGACTACGGGGGAACTCTAGCTCTTAAATGAGATAAAAGGTATAGTTTTTAATATGTGGTAAAAAAAATATATTTTCAATACAGATAAGACTTTTTAAAGGTCCCTTTATATAGTAATGAGATAAAAGGATGCAGCCAGGTTATTATTACTATTAATAATACCACATTTCAAATCTAGGAGGCTTCGAGAGTAATAAGTTGATCATAAACTTCAGAGGCTCTTAAATCTTTAAAGACTGTGCTAAAAAATATCTTCGGGAACGGTGGTGTAACACAGTGTTACATGATTAAAAATCGACATAGTTTTTAATATGTGGTAAAAAATATATATTTTCAATACAAATAAGACTTTTTAAAGGTCCCTTTATGTAGTTATGTAAGAAAAATATACAAATTTGCATTATTTAAGTAAATTCTCAGAAAATCAAGCCATACCGAATTTGCGTGCGCTCACTGAATTCAAAGACGCGGTCGCCTGCAGTCCGTCTTTGTCTAACACGTGTTGCGCGACTCTACCGAGCTCTTTCGATATTGTTTTCTCTTTCACCGAAACCCAAGCAACCGCCATCTCTGTTCTACATGAAATGTGTGGTATTGTCGTGCTCTTTCTTGCTCGATTTAACTGCGACGAGAAATGTTCTGCTCTCTTTTACATACTGGCCGAAAATATGAGAGTAATGAATAAATATTTTTTAATTAAAAAATCCGTACTTACGTAACAGTTTAATTAAGTCATTTTGGTGTGAAAATTTCTATTCGATGATTTAAAAAAATGTGACGTCTTAGTTTTCGTAAATAACATAGATATTTCATATTTTCTATGACATGTACACCTACTTTACACCACCGACACACAGGAGTTAAAGTAAAACATATATATTTATTTAAAATTCCTATAGGTAGTTGCAGTACAATCATGAAAACAGGTAATGCAGTCGTGGATAATAAATGCAAATAACTAATATAATCTAATAACTAACTTGGCGCTTATTATGATGAATGAGCTTATTCAATAACTTAGTTGAAGAAGGTTGTGATACCTTTTTTGATTGTTAAAATAAATGTGGCTGCGTATATGTATATACAGGGTTATTTGGAAAACATTAATAACCTCGCAGGACTATATTCCTGTCTTGATGCCTTGAGTCCGAAAACTATCAATTGTTATGGAAATATGCGACGTCAAAGTTTGCATTTTTTTCCAATATTTCTGACTTATTTTTTGTAACACGTTGGACTATCATTACAGTAACTTATATTGAATGTAAAAAATTCATTCCCTTTATTACAAGTCAAATAAAATAATAAAAACCTTCGAATTCCAATTGGAAATTTTTCAGGGTCATTATCATTTCATTTAATTTGTATTCAAACGAATGAATTTTTCGTAATCTATATAAATTACTGTAATGATAGTCCAACGTTTTACAAAAAATAAGTCAGAAATATTGGAAAAAATGCAAATTTTGATGTCGCATATCTCCATAACTATTGACTTTAGGTCATGATAGCTTCAACGTTTTCGACTCATAATCAAGGCAGAAATATAGTCCTGCGAGATTATTAATGTTTTCCAAATAACCCTGTATACTGCTTTTGTACGCACGTTAGAAATTATATTTATTTGACATACATAAAAATATTAACCAACATATTGTACTTAAAATTATGTATTCTATATAGGAGTGGTATGAAACATATGCCTGAGATATGTAATGTGTTATTCTCTTAACAACCGTTGGAAGAATTTTGTCAGATGGCGGTAATAAAGTTAAAAATATATTTCATTAATTGTTCGTTTAAAAAATCTTGAAAATCCCGTTGCGTGATGCGCGCACTTTTCGTTGTATAACTAAAAGACATACACCTTCAATAATAATTAAAACGTTGATTATAAAGAAAAGATTTAAAAAGTATAATCATAACGTAACCATAAATAATTTAAAAAATGGTTTATTACGCTTTTGTCTATGCACTATTCCAATATGGAATCATTGGATGGGGAGGGGCGTATAATAACATCATAAACACAGTGAAAGTAATCCAAAGATCAATTATAAAAGTAATATTAAAAAAAAGAAAAACCTTCTCTACACAATTACTTTTCTCTAAATTCCAAGTTCCAAAATTAGAGAATGTTTACAAAAAAACGTCAATTATACAACTAATTAAAGAAAACATAACTGCTTAATTTGAAAAAAACACATCTTTAAGATTCAAAAATAATTTTAAAATCCCAAAATATAATACCAAACTGTGTCAACAAAACTACATATACTTGGGCATAAAAAACTTCAATAACCTACCTACAGATATTAAGAAAATCGATGACTTACAACAATTAAAGAAAAAAATAAACCAACACTTTAGATCGATACAATTTGACAATGCATAACAAGACATATAGCTAAGGAACAAATACGCCAAATCCAAAATAAACTAATAAAGTGTAAGCCCCTCACCAAGCACATGAGCAAGTCTCATTTTTGGAGAGGCAAAGCAATAAAATAAAATGTATCTAAGTAGATTGTAATAGACAAATATATTATGATTTAAATGTAGTTTTAATATTAAATAAAAAAATTAAAAAAATAAAAAATAATGATCTCTCTAGTACATCTAACTAGGTAAAATCCTATAAAATATGTAAGGTAAAATGACATAAACCTGTTGCTAGAGGCACGTCCCGCAGAAGCAAACCCAAAGTCAAAATGATGAGGGAGCTTGTCATCCTCCCTTGGGTTTTAAAAAATAACAACCACCTTCACAATTTTCTTATTATCAAATTGGTATGTTCCATTGACCGTGATACCAATAACCAAACTGATGAATTTCTCTCGCCGCTTGAATGCTGAATAACAAAAGATATTCACGGCTTCCCGAGCCACACTGCAGTGGTGTGAAATGACGCTACCAAATGAGGGATATAAAAGCAAAGGCGGCTGTCGGAGAAATTTTCTTAATTTAAGTCACTCTGGTTCGGGTTTCCTACAGGGAAAAATTGAACTAGAAGATCTCTAGATATGAAGATACCACTTACCACTTTGCAGGCGACGTAGGCGTTGTTTGGTCCGATTTCCTTTCTCTTCGTCCAGTTATTCCAAATCCGTTGACAGCACCACTTTAACACACCAAATGTTAAATTATATTTTATAGGTTTTATCCGCCGCGACCAAATTCAACCGCTCGTTCGAGATGTCCCAAAACAATCCGTCTCGTAGCAACTGTCACACACAGAGAACTCCGCGCTCGTAGGTATTTCCTTTTATAAAATTCCCGACCAGAGACTAACGGATTTTTTGCTCGAACAGCGGCAATACCGTAAAATAAAATTAAAAATGTTTGCAGTCAGTCACCAAGAATGACTATTTTAGAATGTACTGAGTTCGAAACTCTATTCGAAATATAACTATTTCTACTCATCACTATTAAAAACAATGATAGCGATATCCGCTTTAACCAATCAATTCCTAAGGATGAGTCTTATGACAAAATGAGAAATAATGCTAAAACCGCTATTTTAACCATTTATTTTCGGTACAGTTATTTGCATCTGATTGTATCGATGATTGCCCGTCGAACGGTGAAAAATTAGTTGCCAATCATCGATGCAATTAGATACTAAACTCAAAAAACGGTAACTGTGTCACCGATGAAAATACCATCGCTACTAGTGAGAGTTATTGACGATTTTAGATTGAAACATCATAGCAAAGATAGCAATTGTCAATGGAAAAATCATAAACATCCAATATTTGGTAGTAAATACAGCAATATCCATATTTATAGGTAAAATATTTATTTATACGGGTACGTTTGAGTAGCTTGTTGTTATAGTGGTCATGACATGGTCACCTTGTTATCTGGTGGTCGGTAGTTGGTGTCCCACTCCAGGATACTAGCAATTTAGTCCTATTTTAATTACACAGACGTATGTATTAGTGATGGGTTCGCTCTGTACTCACTACTACAATGTAGTACTACACTACATTGAAGAGCACACTTCGCACATTTTGATGTGTAGTGCACACTACAAACTACAAACACCAATGTTATTGAAAGTATAAACTTCAAATAGTACACTTCGTTTCAAAGCGAACACTACAAAGTACATACACTTCAAAGTTATCGAAAGTATGAGAAACATAAATAGTGCATTTTTTACGTGAAATTTTTGGAAAGTTGATGTAGATATATGAAGAAATCTCTGGAAACTGTAACAACCCCTCCCCCTCCGTGGTTTGAAAAATTTTGGGAGCTATAATGACCTTTTTTTTAGGTCGCCAAATTTTTATTTGGGAAAAAAATACTTCACTTCATTTAAAAATTTACTCCACTATTACTTCATTTCATTACTTCACTTCATTATTATTACAATTACTTCACTTCATTTACTTCACTTCAATTACTTCACTTCACTTACTTCACTCCATTTACTTCACTTAATTTCGTAGTACTACAATTACTTAACTTCAAGTAGTTTTTACTACAATTACTTCACTTCAAGTAGTTTTTACTACAATTGTAGTATACACTTTGTAGTCTTCAAACTCGTGAACGTGTGTGTGTTGTAGTCTTCATTTTGAAATGTATTTTTTCCCTTCGCTAGTATGTATAGCTTTTGTTCTTTAACCGGTCGGGTGCCGGAGCGCAGTTCTGCGTAAATTTTTGTACCCTCTATGTACCAGAGCGCAGATCTGCGCTCCCTAGACACGTATGCAAATTAGGCCTATTTTACCTGCGTTTATGAGTTTTTAAAGCTTATCATTGGTTGTATCTCAAGTTTTTGAATGAATGAACGAGTTCTATTTCTCAAGTAACCTCGTTTGCCGCACAAACCGGACAAAAAATATATTTAGAATATATTTAGAACTTAAATATTGAAATACAATATCTTTAGGGTTAATGCTTCCTTGGTTTTATTCGATAAACATGTGCGTATATTTCTGACGGTAATTTTTTTTACTTATTTTCATAATTAATGAATAAGTAATTATTGAAATCTAAGTAATTATTGAAGTATGTATATTGAGAAACTAGAAACTGCAACTTTTTAGAGATTATTGTTGATTTTTACATGAATATAACCAATACAAAAAAGTGTTTAAAAACATCAATCGTGCGCGAAATTGCGCGGCAGACAGGGTACATTCCGCATTACGTACGGCCGGCATCCGACCGGTTAATTAAAGGAATTGCACACTGATCAGAGACCCTCGTAATACATCAAACACGACAACATTATGGAATGCTGGAACAGTATGGTCCAGTCTGGAAGTGACGGGAACATTCTCTTAAATACTAGAATTGGAAAAACCAACGTGTTTCGTATAAAAGGGCGGAACCAATGCCGCGGCTCTTCATATTTGCTTTGACGTATAACCGACGCGACTAATCCAGCGATAAAACACCAGCGACCGCAGTGTTACCATCGCGCAGATTAATCAAAGCGAAATATCGAGCGAAATACTTACTTGCGATAATTGAACGGAATATTCTAGAAAGCGATAGTAAAATAATAATAAAAAATTCATAGACCAGTAATAAAACTGAAGTGGAAATTGTTTTTAAAAACTTATTTTCAATAATATGTAGGTTTCATAGATTCCAGAGAAATTTCCTTGGGCTTGATCTTTATAGGACTTACCTCAGAAATACCTCAGACGCCTCGCTTTTACACCAATCAAATCATTTATTGTTCTTCGAAACTTCCAGAATATTTTTGAGCAGCTACTTATTCAGTAAATAATAGTTTTACTAAGAGATTCTCCGAAGAAATTCGAAAACAGAATGCAGAAATCTTTGAAAAGTATTTGCTTCATTGCGGTTTTCGTTCTACGAATCCCTAGTGATGAGATAAACCATGATTTTCTATGTCACAGTTATTTGTCGTAGTTCCTTCGGTATTTGTTCATCTACTTCTTTTTTTGTCATTTGAAGGATACAGCTGGAAAGTGTATCAAATTGAAGAATCAGAAAACGTAAAAACAATGATTTAAACAATTAATTAAATGAGCTGGCGTTAACTATGTGGAAATCCATTTAAAAAAAATTATAAAATAATAACACTAAACTTTTTTTTTACTATTTTATATTTGAGAATAACACTACACGTTTCGGAAACCTCCGTTTCCTTCTTCTGGTGAGTTAAGACTGAGGTATGTGGGAGTGGTTGTCGGATGTATGGGTTATGGATTCGGTAGAAGTAGAGGGGGTATCTAGGTGGTGGGAGATCGGGAGCGTTGTAAGAAGGGGTGATTTGAAGGATTGTACTTGATTATTGATTATGTTATTTGTTGTGATTAGGTTTTTATGAATTTCAAGTGTTTCTAAATTATTTTTTTTGGTCCATATGTCCGTTTATGTAGGATGTGTATTTTTGTATTGTTGAATGTGTGGTTATTTTCTATAATGTGATTAGAATATTCTGAAAAATTGTGATTTGTGAGGCACCTTTTTTGTTCTTTAAATCTTGTTTCTATGATCTGATGATGATAATGATTATAATTTTCATATATAAGAGAGATGGGTCGACCATTTGTTGGGACACTCATCCAACAAAGCGAAAACTTAAACATTCCAGATATTTTATTGTTTTAAGGCAATCATGATTTTATGTAAACTACGTTTATTTGTGTCAGTGCAGACGAAGATTAATATATTTTTTAACCTATTTATATAAAATGTACTTGCATCTAAGTAACTGATAATTGTAAACTTTGCCTATCTCAACACAGAGATTTTTAGTGAAAAAGGTACAGTAATTAAGTAAGGTATTGAAAAAATAAATAAAATTAAAAATAGAAACAATACCGCAGCTATGTAATTGACAAAAAGAGATAAAAATCAATATATATATATATATATAAAAAGAAACCCGTGTTTCCCTATCCGCCAAGTTTTCTCCACAACCAGCCACAACCACCCACTAGTGGTTATGGTGGTGGATAGCCCTTGGTGTCACATCGAAAATATGCGAGTTTAGTGGGGGTGGCTATGCGTGGGTGGGAGTGGGTGACGAAAATGTGCTTTCTAGCGCATTGTTTTGTTATGGGAAGGCCGCAAATGCTTCAGATTGTTTCAAAACAGGCGCGCCGACTGTGTCGATGAGTCTAGAAGGTTCCGGAAAAACCTGCTCTAGAAAGTTCTGGAAGGAGAAGGTTCTAGAAAATTCCCGAAAGTTCTATAAGATTCTAAGGTGAGCTGTGGATTGTGTCAGTGTGTCTAAAAGGTTCCTGTACATTCGATAAATTTCTTGAAAGTTCTGGAAGGAGAATGTTTTAGAAGGTTCGCGAAAGTTCTATGACGATCCAAACAGTGTACTAAAAATCTACGCGTGCGAAGCCGCGCGGGCACAGCTAGTATATATTAAAATAATTGTCTGGCAAACGGTGTCCTAATACATACAATAAATTGATAAGCTATCTTTAAACGTATTTCTAATGTTTGGAGACAAACCAAAGAAATTTCGAAATCTCTGCTCTGATCGTAATATCAGTTGCAAATATCATATTTTATTGCTGTATCATTTCATTACTAACTTGTTCTATTTTTTCTTGTTTGTTTTCAACTCTACTATCAAATCTTATTTTTCAACCAAACTAATTAACACTAAAATGGCATTACTTTCCATTGAAACACAAAAAATTATTTTACTATTGAGTTCATAGTTTTCTTGAATAAATATTTAATCTATGTATTTTTTTTTAATAGAGATGCAACACGGAATACGTGTTACATCAATATTCTTACTATTTTCAAACTAAGATAAACGCTTGTGCTATGAAAATAGGACTATCTTTCTGATCTGGAGTGAGATCTCTTCTGATTTAATATGACAAGTTTAAAAAATTACAATCGTACTAATATAGGAACTTTGGTTTAGATTGGTCACTTTATTTGTACCTATTTCAAAAAGCGATATGAAATTTCAAACCAATAAATAATATGAACCGTAGTACCTTCACTCAAACGCCAAAAGACGCCTGATAATAGACTCAGCAATAGGATTAATACACAGTGGCAGAATAGCCCAAATTAATCTATACAGAAGATGTACATATTTCGCATATTTTATCCTTTGTTATGTATATTCTTTGTAAATGAAATCTCATTATTTTATGAAACCTCTCGTGATTTGTACGTGGGGTGCTACGCCAATGGTTCGTCCGTAATCCGGGAACAATATAAAGTCAGTTAATGAAATGGCTCACCATTAAATAACAAACATAATTGACCGCCCAACTCGCTTTTGTAAATGTTTAGTCGATAAACAAATGAAGTGAAAATGTTCCCAATCACATCGGCATCGATATTGTCCGTCCCGTAAAGGCTTTTTCGGTCAAATATATAAAAATACAATGGCGGGCTTATTGCTAGATAGCATTTTCTTCCAAACAACCACACAATTGCAAGGCAGGATGCTCCAAGATGGACTCCCAAAGTTCTGAAGTGGAGACCTTGGGAAAATAAAAGAGGCGTTGGAAGACCTCAGAAGAGATGGGCCGACGATAGAGCCGCTGTGGGGAGGAAAAGATAACTAAAACTAGCAAACAACTAGGAAATATGGAAGGGTGTGGAAAAGGCCTATTTCCAGCAGTGGAGAGATGAAGGCTGAAGAAAATAAGAAGAAGAAGAGAATCACATCATTTGATAGAGCAAATGAAATATATGAGTAGCTGAATATCAAAACCTACTTAACATATAACTATTTTTACTCCCTTTATTTTAACTCGTAGCGTCTGGTTGTTTGTTTATTTAACGCAAAAACTTTGGATCGATTTTTAACCCTTTTCCCGTGATCCAATCAAGCTGAAACTTTGCAAGCAGTCTCGTGGCGACTATCAAAAAGATCTATTAAATTTTCGTTAAAAAATTAATAATTATAGTGTAATTTTGGATTTTTCAAATTTTTAATGGTTTTTTCATATAACTGAGTTAGTTGTATGAAAAGACTCCGTCGCGTCTGATAGACACGAAACCTAATAAAATAAGAAAGAGAGTATTGTAAAAACTTGATTTTTACTGGTTACTTTTTTACTCCCTTTCTTTTAACTCGTAGCGTCTGCTTGTCTGCCGAAAAACTTTGTATCGATTTTTAACCTTTTCCCGTGACCCAATCGAGCTAAAACTTTGCAGGCAGACTCGTGGCAACGATAAAAATGATCTTACAAATTTTCCTTAATTTTTTTTAATTTTAGTAAAATTTTGGATTTTTCGAAACGGTTTTTTCAAATTGGAGAAGACGCGAAACCTGTTTCAACTAGTCTGACTCGAGCCATGGGTCCGATCAGACAGTTTCGCCGACGCCGTGCCCCCCTATACCAATTATTACGTTTTCAGTATTCTATAAGTTTCAAGGATAATAATATATATGGAATAGATTTTCCACATGAACTTAAAGCAAGAGGAATATATTGATAGAACATCTAATTGGAAAAAATACAAATGAGAAAGGGAGTATAATAAAAACTTGTTTTTTATAGATTAGTATTTTTTATTGATTTGATTACTCTGTATGTCTTTTTATTTCATTAATAAATTTGGTTTTAATTTTCACAGAACTTCGTTCTGAAAAAATTGGAATTTCACAATAAGGATGTGTTCTTGAATAGAATATATTGTATTGTATTAAATGTGTCCAAAAATAAAAAATGAATTAACGGTTAATTCTGGCGTCCTCTAGCGGCAGTCACATAAAGTAATTTGTGTCTACCGTACCAGAAACAGTGGATTGCTCTAAACATGGATAATATATGTTAATCTATTAATAAATGAGACTTAATATAAGGTCTTAGACTAAGACTTAATATAAGATATATTCACGAAAATAGACTTAAGATAAGGTCGATAAATTCACGGAAATGTAAGACGCCGCTATAGCGTAATTGGATAACGCACCTGCATTCGAATCACGGTAGCAGCCAAATACTTTTTCGTTATTTGATTTTTCTGTAGTCTAAGTAGCAAGTCTTTCTAATTGATTAAAAAATTTGGTTTCAAAAAAACTCTTTTACCTTTTACATCATGTTTATAACTTGAATAAAATGAAATAAAAAAGTAACCCTTATAAAATAAGTTTTTATTATACTCCCTTTCTCATTTACCTACTAGTGGAAACTGGTTTGGCGCTTAACCTACGCGTTGGGCTTAGGTCGAGCGACGCTACGAAAGGGAGTAAAAAAAAATTTCCAAAACTCCAAAATTATACTATAATCAGGTTCCGTGTCTACCAGACGCGTTGAAATTAGTAGTTGTATGAAAAAACCATTAAAAATTGAAAAATCCAAAAATTTATTAATTTTTGTAACGAAAATTTGATAGATCGTTTTGATCGTCGCCACGAGTCTGCTTGCAAAATTTCAGCTTGATTGGATCACGGGAAAAAGGTTAATAATAGATCCAAAGTTTTTTCATCAAGCAAGCAGACGCCACGAGTTAATATAAAGGGAGTAAAAATTAATGTAATAAGGATTTAAGCATTTGGAATGAGGTAGATTTTGATGTTCGAGGAAATAAATATATTCATTGCATTATCAGTGGTAGTGAAATAAAGTACCTACTTGGTAATTTAAGAACGTATTTTTTTTTAAATACCAATAAAAAAATTTAATGGTCATGTTCTTGGTCACGATCAAAACCTTGTTGGTTGGTCAAAACCAGCAAGTTAGACCTATTTTCATAGCACAAGCGTCCAGATTATTTAAAAAATTGTGATAATTGTGATGCAATACGTATTCCTATTTATTTATGGTTTTTGTGTTTAGTTTTTACAGCTCCGTGTTTATTTTTAGTGAAATTTAAAATAAATTAAATTTTATTAAATATTATTATTAAAATTTGCATGTTAAGTGTTGTTTTAAGTGTGAAATCTGTTTCGGCTTGTAAGGCCATTATCAAACACTGGATACACTACGTACCCATAATTAATCGAAGTTATTTATGAGGTTTAATTTATCCCCTCCCCTATGGATAATTAGATGTTTTCGGTGATGCCGATGATGGTTATGGAATTGAAAATTTGAACTATTTATTGAATTAGGTTAAATTTTAGGTATATGGGAACTAGGAGCATAACATAAGGTTTGTATAAATTTAGAATCAAAATGAATGTGTTTATATTCTTTTATATTTTATTCAGATAACAACATTCATAAACTTTATTGTTTTTATTATATTTTTATATTTAAAAGCACAAAGTGTGAAAAAACGACTGTGGGGCATAATCGACCCATTAAAAAAATCATAGGGGCACAACGGTTTCTTTAATTATATTTTTATGCTGTTACATTATTTTAACTGGTTTCTATTGATATAAATTTTGGAAATTAAATTATAAGTTGGTCTGCATCCATACTGTCATAATCGCCATCACATTACTATCAAATATTTGGCGCCCTGTTCTTACGACATTGATTCAACCCTTGAGAGACGTCGCAGTAAAGTCCGCCGACGTAACTAGTACATATTGCACACTGGCGACCTCTATTGTAGAAAAAGTGAACACTCCACAACAAAGTGCATATAATTTACGCCCTCGAAAGCGGTAATCAGTCCGTCCTCTACCTCCGCAGGTAAAGGTCGTTCTCTGACGTTGAATAAGCATTCAACGAAACGTCGAGAATCGTTTCTCGGAAAAACATACGGTTGCATAGTTGCGGTATAAAATATCCGCAACTATTTACAGTTAAATATGTCTAACAACCGTAATAACAACTTTAACTCTTTAACGCCATCAGATCCTTCTTTGTAACACGTAGGATAGACAAACAAATCATCGTCATACAAAGGGATATGTTGTCGATGAACTCGTGGAATACACCCTTTCTGGTGCATTTTCTTGTATGTATCACAAACAAGTCTCTTCAAATTTGTGTTTACTGGGGTATTATGCCGTGTTGTTACGAGCTATAGGCCCGAAAGGTCGTAACAACACGGCATAATACCCCAGTAAACACAAACTTGAAGATTCTGAGTGGCCGTGAAAACCTAAGAACATACAAACAAGTCTATCTAAAAAATTTGTGACATGTTCACAAATATAAAAAGCATTTTGTGGTTCTGTCTTTCGCACAGTTTAATTATATTTTTTAATTTTCTGAGTCATTTGAAACTCCAATTCTGTTTTGTATGGCAAACTAGTCAGTATTGTTGTTTTTCCGTTTTGTAATTTTCTATTGCCTCTATGTGGTTTTGCTCCCAAATGACATTTTTTGAAAAAGTTCATTTGTATTGCTTGTTTTTTAGGTTATGTTGATATGAAATATCAATTTCACAACTTTAATCAACACTCATCAACATATTTAAAACAAAATTATGAAGAACTTCTTCAAATCACAAAAAAATAAAACTGAAAATGTGATGTAAATATAAGGTTGTTACATAAATTGAAAAAAACGCAAATAATTTCGTCACTGCGCAGCATATACACTAGATATCAGCATCAAACTGTCACGTACTGTTTTACCGACATGAACACAGTGAGAGAAAAATATCCATACTGATGTGTAAAAACTGTTTTGCCTCCATATGCGGTTATGCCCCCAGTTCCCCTACATGTTACAGTCGATGTTTTTGCAAAAACGACTTAATTGTCATATATTGGTTTTCAAAACAAAAAACACATTCATTCATTCGACATTCAATGCTGTATAGATTCAGTCAAAGTCCTGTCAAAGATGTATAGATTCGAAACTTTTGAATACGGAACCGAAAATCGATAAAACATGAAAGCAGGTGGGGACTTGGAGTTTTTTGACAATGCACACGTTTTTTGATTCATGTTATCATGTGTCTTTGAATCATCGTGAAACGTCGATTCGAATACATTTATCTCTTATTTTAGCTATTATTAAAGTGTTGTAACGAGGCTAAAAAAAATCACGCAGTCATATCAAGTGACAGTTGTTTGAAATTATCACAATACTGCCGAAGATTCCAGAATGGCCTAGCATATATGATCCACGGCTTACGAAAACATCTACAAAAGTCTGGAAGCCACGAGGAAGTTCTCGTAAATACTGGAAACGTCTAAAAATGTTGATATTAGCATTAGCCAATATAAATAGGGCGGCACACGGGAATAACGACGTGTAGTTGTTTCGGGCGCGTTGACAGCGATACCAAAGCGAAGTCAGTCGCGAGCTGCGGGCCAGTGTGGCCAAGCGAGCGGTAATTCAATAGCGATATTCTGTTCTTATGTAGCGAAATAAACCGAAACGAAATAATATGTGCGAAAATCGGGTAGAATGTTCTAGTGAATAGTGAATAAAGTGATTAAGTGATTCAGTAATCAATAAATCCTGAATTACATTCCAGCGTTTTCATTAATCGTATTATTGTATCAATGTACATTTTTAACCAATATGTAAATATCAATAATCAAAATTAAACATTCTTTCATTATCCGTTTTAGTAGTTTTTTAAAATTATTAATATATTGTTTTTTTCTAAGTGTAGGTTTGCAGACACTCCTAATTGGAGAGTTTTCATAACAATTTTTAAAAATTTTAAACACCTGACAATAATTTCATTTTAATTTAAGAGATGCATGCAGAGACGTTCATAATAAATACATTTAAATACTATCAAAAAAATTGTGGTATCAACTTTTCAATGATTGGTGGTTCTGAAACCAGTTGCTGTATATGTGTATATAGCGGTTTAAACCAAGTGAATTTCTGTTTAATTCAATTTTCCATGAATAACCACAAATTAATAGCCAAGGCAAGGTATACGTAGTGCAAAGTATTTTGTAACATTTATTACAAACTTAATAATTTAGTTATCTGTCTGTCTGTTCGTCTGTCCGTCTTGGTGGAAATAAAGCTTTAGATGATTAGAGTTTGACACGCAATCAGCGCGCAGTCACGCAAGGCAAGTCGTTACGATTATTTCCCGTAATTTTTCACGGTTGTATGGCTAACTTAAAACAAAAATAAATAAGCAGCGTAAATTTTAAAACATTTATTACATTTTAATAATAAAGTGGATAAAAGTAATACATATAATGGTATGATGTGCATGAAAGACTGGCGAAAATAGGTCAGACTTTAAACACATATCTACTGTAAAACGCCGATACCTCCTATCTTCATAAATGCAAACTTTTCAGGTGGAACAAAAAACCTCCTCATTTTTTGTAAACTTACATTCTAAAATCGTTAATTTTTCTTATACGGTGTATATTTTTTTAATTCACATATTTTTATATATCACTCAGCAATTATATGTATGAAGTTAGGAGATATTGCTCGTTTGATATGCAAAATGCGAGTTAGGAGGTATTGGTGGTTCACGGTCGATATACCGCAGAAAAAATATTATATGATGCAGGTGGACTTTAATGATTCCAATACACTAGATGACTTAATTCAAAAACTGACTATTTTATTGTAATAAACAATTTCGGGGCAAATTTTGTCGTTGTTGGGCAAACTGGTCACACAGTTGCTTCTAATTAAAAAATTTAAAAAATGCCAACCAGGTGCAAATGAGCAGGACCGACATGGGCGCTTTTGCTTATAAAGCGGTCCTGGGTAAGCGGTGGGTCTGCAACCATTCATCTATTTTAATAAGTTAACCAAAAACAAAGGGTGTATATTTTTGTTTCATCTAAGCGGAAATCTAGGTGGTTAAATATTCTTGGGTTGGCGACTCTTGGGAGTCTGACCTCCAGACCCTCCATGACCTTTTACTTTTAGGGATGGTTCTGTCACTTGTTGCAATGGTGGACTTTTGTTTACCTTCAAAGGTCGTGTTGTGTTCACTGGTACTAGTTGAGTCGTTGAATTGTTATTTCCATTCGACGGTGATCTTGATGGGCGTTCTTCTACTAGCTGCCAAGACGAACTATGATTTTTTGATGACCCTCCAGTATTATTCATCGCAGCCTTAGCAGGTACGTTACTGAAGGTTAGGAGTCTGCTTTGAACTCTACAACTATCGAAATCTCTCCGGGATGTATTAGGCTTGTCGCAACAGCGCTGTCTCCTCATAAGGGCGGGGGTGTATTCGTCATATCTGCATACAAACCTGTTGGTGCGGTGGCAGGCTAAGTCGTTGTAAAATCCCCTCCGGTACAATTCCAGGCAGTTTTCGGGGCCATTCAAATTATTGGGCTCACCGCCATCCCATTTGATGTACGGCGAAGGGTTATCTTCGTCTAAAAATAAATAAAATATTTAAATGCGTAATGAAATGCAGGGTTAAAGAGGCCCCAGTACACGACTTTCGTATTTGCTAAATTTAACGTAAACTTATTAAATCATTTTGCAAAACAGGCTTTTAATAAATTTTATTATGATAGATCCATCTACTCTTGAAGCATTTCCTTAAAAAAATATGAACAAATATATTGTTATAACATTAAAAAATTTATAACCCCGAACCACTTTTAAGTTTTCATGCAATAGAGATCTTTGGTACACTTAATATCGCACATTTTCAAATAAAGACCAAATATTTTATTTACAAATTGATTTATACAGTTTGAAGAAAAAGTGGTGCAATTCAGACATTAATATTTTTCGACAGGTTGTTAAATATATCGTTTTAAAAAAGACAAAAATGAAACGTTCTGTTTCCTATATTGCAGTATCCATAAAACCATTAAAACATCGATTATTTTAATTAAATTTTACACGCGTACTAAGAAAATTTCACTGTCATTAACATAAAATTATTCAAAAAATTATACCTCATACTCAATAATTCGAATTAATTAAATCGTATAGTCTGTTAAAAGACCATTTTTCTTTCAAATCAGACTTCGGTTGGATTCGGGCCCGCTCGGGCGCCTCCGCCGGGCCCGAGCGGAACTTATTCCAGTTACTTACCTGGTCTAATCAAACTTCACATTATCTATAGCAACTGAACCAATTCCACTAATCAAATGGCTTGCGATCAAATCGTGAAACGATGTCTCTAAAAACAGGTCGCTAGACTAAATGCTTACAACCAGATTTAACTGCCTGCTTTTGACTTCTTTGTTTCAAAACTTAACTTACAATTCAGATGTTGAAATACCCTTTCGGTATGCAGGCCATGAACGCCGATCCAAATAGATTTCGTATCTTCCGTTACATATTCAAGGACTTCTTTCATTTCCTCTTCATCCAACGGGCTGGTCAGCATGGCTCCTTCCTCGGCGCACTTCAAAACCGCATCAACCCACTTCATGGGATTCATGTGTGATTTGTAATAGGCGTTGCTTTTAGGGTTGTACGTGTACCCCTTTTTATAACCCTGTTGTATGCCTGCAACGGAAAAAAAACAAATAACAGAGTTATGAGACAACGTTTAGGACATAAACGCGGATTGATGGATAATCGGAGAGACGGGAGTGGTTCCTAGTTCAAGTGTATTATATATTATTATCTGTACCCGCGCGGCTTCGCACGCGTAGATTTTTAGTACACTGTTTGGTTCGTCATAGAACTTTCGCGAACCTTCTAGAACATTCTCCTTCTAGAACTTTCAAGAAATTTATCGAATGAACAGGAACCTTTTAGACACAGCGACACATTCCGCCACTCAGTTTAGATTTTCAGTAGAAATTTCTGTAATTTTCTAGAACCTTCATCTTCCAGAACTTTCTAGAGCAGGTTTTGCCGGAACCTTCTAGACTCACCGACACAGTCGGTGCGCTTATTTTGAAACAATCTGAAGCACTTGCGGCCTTCCCACGCACAGCCACCCCCACCAAACTCGCATATTTTCGATGTGTTTTGTGTTTTGTGATGAGAGATCAAATAAAAAAAGATTTTCTTAAAAAGTCACGGAACACAAACATCACTCCAGAATATTCCGTACACGTGGGTGCTCACTCTCTCTTACCTTCTGGTATATCTATGTGTGTTTTACTGGTTTCTAGGTGTTTCCAATTTATTCTAAAAAGAATTAAACGGTTCGAAAATCCTCGATTATGTATAAGTTCTACTAATATTCTTTTTTAAGCTCCGAGAATAGAAGATATGTACATTTATAGTAGGTACATTCATAAAAGGGATAATCGATAATAATTTATTTTATAAAATAATGATAAAATCCAATTACTCCTTTGACGTAGCTATTGCATATACAAAATTCGTTTTATTAACATAGTTTTGTTAATAAGTTTTATTTTAAAAATTCAAAACTAGTTGTGTGCTGTCCTGCAAAGATGCAACTCCGTGATAAGCGCAGCTGGTGGAGATGATCATGCCACCAGGGTTTGAGTGAAATGAAAAGTGAATATTTTTCTAATTCAATGATACAACGTATTGTGAAATCGAATAAAAAATTGTGCAAACAAGGTCACTTTGTAACTATTTTTTTTTCTATGTTAATAATAAAAATTTAATTCACTTTTTTTGACATTCTTAAATGGGCGAATTCTTAAATTTATCTTAAACATTAAAGCTGAAAAAGCTGATTGTTGGTCTTGTGGTTAGGATACTCGTGATCCAAAGATCGCGGCTTAGTCCTATTTTATTAGCACAAGCGTTTAGCTTAGTTTGAAAATATTGATGTGACACGTATTCCGTGTTCGCATCTCTATTTAAAAAAAAAAATTAGGATATTCATCTCTATTCCTGTTCTCTTAGATGCTTCAGGCAATTCCTTGCTCTCCAGTTCATTCTTAACTGGAGCACTGTTCTTTAATTTACACTAATGTCGCACAAATCACTCATCTGTGGAACGCTTTATACTCGTATTCTAAAATTTACACATTACGCTGTCTTTTATCACACTGATTGCAGTCGAACGTCCGGTAGGTATTCTCTTAATTTATTTCACTGGCCGCTTATAATTCTCACTTGTTGCGACTTCGCTAGTCTCTAAGTATTACTTCGCTGTCAACATAATTGTGTTCCGCCGTGTGCGTTTTCGTGTAATTTATAACCGTGTTCTAGCAACTGTCATATTTTGGTGCATATGAGTTTCTTTGAGACTAATCCTGGCATTCGAGAACTATTTGATGACATAAATTTGTACTGAGACAGTGAATATACATATGCACTAATAATGTTGAGACACTGAATATACATATCTAATAATGTTTATAAAAAGTATTACCGGGATGATTGTCGACCAAGGGTTTCGATGCTAGGCCCCGCGTGCAGACAAATTGCATCTTTGTACCACAGGTCTCAGTAGCGTAGTATTGCGTATTAAAAACGTACACACAATACGTGAAACCCTTTCCCGGCTGTCCAGATGCCCATTTAGGTTCAACTTTTTTTTCTGCAAAAA
>JADDOH010013310.1:0-15350 GCA_016648135.1 Agrypnia vestita | reverse complement strand
TTTTATGTTTTATATGTTTTATATGTTTTATATGTTTTATATGTTTTATATGTTTTATGTTTTATGTTTTATGTTTTATGTTTTATGTTTTATGTTTTATGTTTTATGTTTTATGTTTTATGTTTTATGTTTTATGTTTTATGTTTTATGTTTTATGTTTTATGTTTTATGTTTTATGTTTTATGTTTTATGTTTTATGTTTTATGCAACAAGGTATGTTTTATCGGTTGTGCGTCCGAGCGTGGCTGAGGAGTCCTACTCTCGGACTGCACACCCTTTCTCAAGTTGTGCTGTAGGAGGGATTCTGAAGGTTCGATCTCTTCCCTTTTATTTTATTTTATTTTTATTTTTTAACAAACAGACCGTCAACAGGTCATCAGTGACCCTAATTAGATGGTTCTAGAGTGACATTAAAGTACATAATATGAATATTTTGTGGACATTTGAATGTGAAATAGTTACAATACACTTTTTACGATTGATTAATAATTAATAATAATTTGGAGATGATATAGTTGCACAAAACACTTATTACAGTTAATTAATAATATATAATGAAAAATAATAAATTAATAAATAAATTGAGAATAATATTCAGACTAACGCAAATCACTAAGTACAATTTTAGGAATAACTTCCAGGTTAATAAGTTTTTAGATAATGCACTTTTTATGATAAATAGAAATAAATGATGTTTTATTAATATAATGAATTGTAAATAATATTCAGAAAAAGAATATAAAAGAATATAATAGGAATAGAATAGGTTAGAGGTGAAAGAGGAAATGTCGCCTATATTACCCGAGTGTAAGATGAATGAATGAAGATATCTGATGAAGAATAAGTATACAAAATTTGGTTCAGATCCGTCAAAAAGTACAAATTTGCATGAAAAATATATCAGCGGAGAGGGGTAGGGTAAAAGGTGAGGAGAAAAATGTTACCCGCCGAGTCATAATGAATAAGTTTCCAAATTTTGAGTCCGATCGGTCAAACGGTACAGATTTGCATCGAAAATGTATCAGGGAGGGAAGGGGTAAAAGAATAGGGATAAATGTTACCTATATTACCCGCCGACTCCTAAAGAATAAGTTTCCAAATTTTGATTTGGAATTGGTCGGTCAATCGGTCAAACAGTACAGATTTGCATCGAAAATATATCAGGGGAAGGGGAAGGGGTAAAAGAATACGGGGAAATATCACCTATGTTACCCGCCAGATCCTAAAGCATAAGTATGCAAAATTTGAATCGAATCGGACAAACGGTGTAGATTTTTTTAGAGAACAGACAGACAGACATTGAGTTTTATATGTATAGATGTATCTAATTTATATCTTAAAATATTCTTATGAAGCTTATATTTACAGGCCTGAATATTATTATCTCTTATTAATTATTGTTTGGAATTATGAACAATTTGATAGCTCCGATTTGCTTAACTTAATACAATAATTTAAACTGGCGTCAGGGGACTTAAGGCGATAGACACTGTTTAATTATTCCAACAACTAGTTAGACCCAGGCGTACCATTCGCGGAACAAGCTTTAAAGTTTTTTTCATTTCTCAATAAATCTATTTTTGTTTTTGATTCATTTAACTTACCATCCAAGTATTATTCTGCGGCATCTTCCATTCCAGTCATTTGTAATATCTGATTTTGTTTGAAACTATTTAACCTTTGCAATATTTAAATTAACTATTTTTTTTATTTAAAATATAATAGAAACCTAAAAGGTTTATGGATAACATTTTTACATCATTCAATATAGGAATATAATGATAATATAATTTAGATACAAATATAGATATAATAATCTCTAAGGGAGTGATCTGTGCGGAGAATATGGTGGGTGATAAATAAGTTTCCAAGCATATCCACAGTTTTTCAATCTTCTTTTACGAAACGAAACTTTTAATATCCTTTGGTAGAAAGCAATAACTTTGTGGTTTGACATATTAAAATAAATAAAAACAGTGCACTTATATATATTTAGTTAGGGAGACAAAATATAAAATTACATAGAAAAAAAAGAGAAAACAATATACGACTACACATAAAAGAGACATAATATAAAATTACACGATGATGAAAATAGATAGACAGACAAGTATATGGATAAGAAAAAGACAAATTACAACAAAAAAGACAAATTACAAAAAAGCGAGACAACAATATACCAGTAGGTACATATGAAAGAGAACATAAAATAAATTACACGATAATAAAAGATAGACAGACAAGCATATGGACTAGAAAGAGACAAATTACAACAAAAGACTGAACGCCGAGGGAGGGAAAAGGAAAGGGAGAGGTATATGAGAAATTAGTAGGAATTATATGGGGAAACTATTTAATAAAGGACTATTGGAAAATGTCTATCTGTAATTTATATTATGTTCTCTTTCATATGTACTGGTATATTGTTGTCTCGCTTTTTTGTAATTTGTCTCTTTCTTATCCATATACTTGTCTGTCTATCTTTTTTCATTATCGTGTAATTTTATAATATGTCTCTTTCATGTGTACTCGTATATTGTTTTCTATCTTTTTTCTATGTAATTTTATATTTTGTCTCCCTCACTATGTATATATAAGTGCACTGCTTTGTATTTATTGCTTAGTTATTAAGTTGCCCTGATGAAGCTTAAGTTTAAGCGAAACCGGTTGGCACAATAATAAATCGTGGTTTAATACAAAGTAAAGTCTTCTTATTTACTTTTAATATCGTTATTATCAACTATTTCAGTTCTACCCAACCTCAGTAAATGTTCAATGCAAAATTTCCGAAACGAAAACTTTTAAACTACATTTTTTAAGTTTACTTTCTAAGTTTATTTAATTGCATCTTTGTCCTTTGTATCACATTTTTTTTAAATTTTGCTATTATCGCATC
Source organism: Agrypnia vestita (assembly GCA_016648135.1). NCBI lineage: Eukaryota > Metazoa > Arthropoda > Insecta > Trichoptera > Phryganeidae > Agrypnia > Agrypnia vestita. The sequence continues at coordinate 12,454 of JADDOH010013310.1, read as the reverse complement.
GTGTCTGTGTGTGTGTGTCATATAGAGTTATTGAATACATTTATCTCCACTGCCGTTATGATCTAGGGTTGAACCAAAAATATCTTGCTACTAAAGAGCGCCGACGACACGACCTCTATTGACGAACACTGAAATATATTGCCACAAGATTCCAAATCAAGAAAAATTATACGGCATTTTATACCTTAGAATCATTATAAATTACTAGAAAGGTTTAGAATACATAAAATCATACCCGAACATTCGGGAAATTACATTATCTATATAACCGCTACACAGTACAGTTTATTGTGATAGTTCTGCGATCCCATAAGAAACGAGCGACGGTGCGAATAGTACGCGGCCAGCAGAATAAAATAAGAGAGTACCTACCGGACATTCGACAGCGATCAGTGTGATAAGAGAGAGTGGAATAAAGTGTTCACAGACGTGCTAATATTCTAGAAGACGAATATAAAGTGTTCCACAGACGAGTGATCAGTTCGAAATGAGTGTGATTTAAAGAACTGTGCTCCATGTAAATGTGTGTTCAGTATTTAGACGATATTTTATTTACAAAATGCACTTAGTCAAATGTACGAAAAAATGCAAAACTTATATAACAGCCTCATAAAAAGAAATGTGTATGGCCATATATATTTTCGCTAACGAGTTCTCGTAACAGATTGCGAGTAGTCATCCCTAAAATATTCGAGGGCTGTTAAAAGTATTTTATTCATCATTTCCTCAAACAATTTGTACAATGTCGTTTCTCTTCGTGCAGACGACAACGATGCCTTGTAAATAATTCACTCTGTGCATGAAGGCGGTCGAACCGCCGAATCGATGATGGCCTCGCATTCATAATTGGGGACTTCCTTCCGAACAAAATGATATACGGCTACGTCTTCCTTGTAGCCGCTCACACATTTGTAAAGTAAATTGATCGAGTCTCGAATCATTAAATTCTTAAGGCGAATTGTCCATATTTGTTACTTCTATAAAGTTTTCCATATTCTAGAAAAAATATTTAGAAAAGATTTACATCTCTCATTTTTCATATGACTACATAACAGTATGAATAATAAGCTCAGAATCTCTATACGACACGTGCAACGTATTGTTCAAAATATTCTCGATTTAAATCCAGGGAAAAAAACTGACTAGAAGACCAAGGCTCCATTGGAAAGAAGGATAACAAGGAATAACTGGAGGCGTAAGATATGAGATGACCAAGACTATTCGGTATTCACTACACGATAATAGTCGCGAATCCATAATTTATTATTGGCATTTACGTCACGACTCCCCCTCATCGTTCTTATGTTAAACACTTCGACTGGTACGAACATTATCGCCCGGCTTAAATTATCATCAAATATCGACCGCCACCTCTGGAGTATTCTCGTCACCACCTAGTGAAATTTCCTTTAGGCTTCTACCACCCTCGCATTTGACCATGTGTATGTGAAATTGTGTGTTACCGATTCTTACAGCTTGATTATTTTCATCGTCTCGTTATTCAAGAAAGAAGTGTCGTTGGCAGGTAAGTCAAACTTTCTGTGCCTTTCCTAATTGTCGTATACAGTCCACTCTATCGTTTCCTTATTCCATCTACCTCCCTTTATTTCCATCTATCGGTAAAGGCCTCCCTTAAGCTCTGTCACCGCTCCCTGTCTTGTGAATTACTCATGAATGGATGCAAGGCCAGCACTATTTCTCATTGCAAACTGGGACCCTTCTGTGGAAATTAAATGTTGTATAGAGCAAACCAAAGCTGCGTTCTTTCGCATGTTAGGTTGTTGTGCAGCTATAACCTAACCTAAAATTTGCTAACAAGAATGATACTTTAAGAATGCTATGTGTTCCGTGTGCTTTGGAATGTGTGAGATGGGTATGTAGCCGTCTACTTCACTCAGGAGAGATGACGACCGAGGCAGACGATTTAGAACCACTCACCTCACTTTAGATAGTTGAGCTCGTAGTTAGATGTAACTGGATACCGAGAATAAAGCTTGTAAATACAATAATAAATTATCTTCTTCTTATACCCTCGAATGTCCCGGCCTGATTGATCCTTACCCCGTATAATACTTTGTATTTTGTTGTGAATATATATATATATATATCTCTGGGTGGTTTATGTATTTTTTTAAAAGCAAAGAAGTGAACTGACGGGACAGTGGGGGCAAAAACTTTGAATGGCTGTCATGCGGCCCAACTCTGTTTTGCAATGCTGGATTGCACGGTTGTCTTTAGCATTAAAAAATTCCAAGCTGGCGGCGAATGAGTAGAACCGATACAAGAGCTTTTTCTTATAAAACGGTTATAAGATGTGTTATTTACGAAGTCGTTCAAAAAGTAAAAGAGAAAATCACAAAATGAAATCACGAACACTCGCCGAAACAACGCTAAAGCGGCTTGAAGCAATTTAGAGGTGAATCTACAGGCGGCTGGATTAAAAGGATTAATGACAATGTAATAATCCGTGTGCGAAAGGAAAAGGAAAACCTCAAAATCATTTTAGACCTGGTAATTACGATTTTTGGCCATGTCATGAGACATCCAGTGAATGACCAAATTCTGCATCTCATCATTCAAAGCGAAACTGCGAGCAGAAGAGTTCATGGAAGACGAAGGGTATCCTGGCTGAATGATCTGAGACAAAGGTTCAGGAATCCATAGTCTTTGATATATTTGATAATATTTGAGCTTGAAACACCAACATGATTCGACAACCATACAAGCACTAGAAGAAAAAGATGTCTTCAGTCCAACATATTTTTGGCTGACATCTGTCTACTGGCCAGCCATGAACACCACTGCAGGACCCTCCAAGTTCATCCCTCACCCCCAACCCTCATCACATGACCAGCGTAATCCTACTCTAGCTGGGCGGTCGTTTGGAGAGTAAGAATAATGATTATCCTGCGGCGAGAGTTCGGTTAATACAAAGTAACAGTTTAAGCTCTCTGTCCAAGTTAAGTGCCTACTGCGAACTTCGCGTAGTAAGTACAGTAAGAACACTTTTGAAATTTAATCTTATTTGTTATAACTTTTTGGTATACTTAAGAATTCATTAATACGTTGTGAATTTGGGTCATTATCTCCCCCGTCTCCCTCCCTTTGTCCTACTGACCTTTTTTACGTCGGTCCATAATTAGCGACCGACAGTGAACGGTGCACAAAATCGATCACCACCTCCGAAAAAGATATCCCAATTATAATAATTTCGTCGTCTCTCCATCCGTCCGTCTCTCTGTCCGTTCGTCCATCCGTCTGTCTGTCTGTCTGTCTGTCCTTCCGTCCGTCCGTCGTAACTTCATGTAACGTTCGTAACATCTTTATAATATTTTTTTTCTTTTTTCTTCTTTTATTTTTTAAATAAACAAAAAAATATATTAATATTTACTACTAACACTCACTTTAGACCCCGCCCCCTCTCACTCTCTCTCGTTAGATTCCTGAATTGTTCAGTAGGCTATAATCAGGGCATGCTTGTCTCTGACAAGATTAACGCGCATGTGATCAATAGTGGTGATAGTTTAACAATACTATGGTTGGGGTGTAAAGTGTTGTGAATATAGTAGTGCAGTGTTGGTCCTGATGAAGAGACTGGTACATGCCCTGAGTTTGGCTTTTACGTAATGTGAAACATAAAGTATTCAAATAGCATAGGTATTTAAGTACCTACATAAGCATGAAATTACAAAAAATTTAAAGAAAATCAACAAAATTAATACAATAAGTAAAAAGTACCAACTCCTACATAAGAAAATAAAAAAATGAAATAATATTACCAAGATAAATACAATAACTAATTTATAATGTACAGAATTTGAGATTTTATAGGAAATAGCCTATAAAATAGGAAACATGATTTTGGAAGGTATTTTGGTACATAAAATCAAGAATTCAGTACATTTTAAATTAGTAATCTTCAGCTACAGCATTCAATTTTTTTTTTTAATATTTCTGCCATTGTTTTTATACCGCACATATAATCTAAAGCATTATTTTATGTGCGGTAAGACCAATATTGAAGAGGTCAATGTCGACATAAAAAAAGAAATATAAAAGATAGGATCAAATTACACGATATAGTAAAAAGAGCTATAATATAAAATAGTAAAAAAATAAAAGATTGGATCATGGGTGGATCACATCCTCATCATACTTTCTTCCTGATTTTTTTTTTCCAATTTATAACTTTATTTTTAAAACTAGCTGTTCGTACCCGGCGTTGCACGGGTTAAGGATTAAGTTGAAAATAAATTTATGGTGGGAAACAAAGGTTCGAATCGAACGGTATAGATTTTCATCGAAAATATATCGGGGGGAGGGGAAAGGGTAAAATGGGAGGGAAGAAATGTTACCTTTATTACCCGCCGGGTTCTATGAGCCGCAAACTTATGAGTTTGCAAATTTTGAGTCCGATAGGTCGAACGGTATGGATTTGCATCGAAAATATAACGGGGGGGGGAAGAAGTAAAAGAATAGAGGGAAAAGTCGCCTATGTTGCCTGCCGAGTCCTAAAGAATAAGTATCCAAATTTTGAGTCCAATCCTTCGAACGGTACAGATTTGAATCGAAAATATATCAGGGGAAGGGGAAGGGGTAAAATAATAGGGGGGAAATGTCACCTATATTACCCGCCGGGACCTAAAGCATAAGTTTGCAATATTTTAATCGAATCCGCCAAACAGTGTAGATTACAGACAAACAGACATTGAGATTTATAGTTGCCTTAATTTCGTCATCTAGCTTATTAAAGACTCGAGGGGCAATGAAATTAATGTGTCTTTATCCATAAGAGGTTTTCATGTTATGCACAATAAAATTAATTTTTCTTGCTTGCCTTGTGACACATGTTTGTTGAGTTCTTTTATATGCTATTTTGTCCTCGTGAAATGTCGTAAGTACGATTTTAAGTTACAATTGAAGACCCCATGGCAAGAAGTTGTTAACTAACATTCAAGTCATTTTGAGATAATTTTAAACATTTGCATTTCGCCTTTGAAAAATATGTTTAATTGCTAATTCAAGATTAATTTTTATTGATTTATGTCACTAAAATATAAAAACAGTATTTACAAAGTAAGAAAACGCGTTTATGCACAAAAAATTAAAAATATACTATTTTTCTACCTAAGAAAATGTAGTTAACAAGCATTTCTTACCTCTCATTTTTAATAGAATAACACCTTTTTAAAATTGGTAAAACATGAACATTAAACAACCCTTCAAATGCTATCCGTTTTTACCATCAATTATCCAAAATACCTGGCGTGTTAATTAATAATTCAAAACATGGTAGTACCATTTAAAATTATTGAAAAATAATATATAAGTACATATTATAATAGTCTTCAAATAAAAGCAAATATATGACAGTATTGCCAGAGTAAAATTTATATTAACCATAAATATTCCAACCAAATTAAAAGGCGTATTAATTTCAGAATGAGGGCATGAACATGTTATTATTCATTGAAGATAAAAAGTGTAGTTAACATGTTCATCCATATGATTTCAACATGTTCTAATTATTTTTAAGTTCTGAACTTATTTCCTATGGAAAGAGCGTACAATATATAGTTTAGATGGCTTATTAACTCATTTTCGACAAAAATGTTAGTTAACAACTTCTAGGCATGGGGTCTTCAATTGCATTAAGGTGTTTTTAAACTTCTTTTTTTAAACCAATTATAAAAGGATGTTTTTTCAAACATCAGTTCTTCTATCTTCGCCTATCTTTGGTTAAATTTGTCTCCATTTCACCTAGCCGATACTGTTTATACGTTTAGTGAACGAATTACCGAGGCTTTGTGCACTTGTCCCGCTGTGATCTCATTGTGATTGGAGCGTTCAGTATTCAATTGGCTCGGCTCATTCGCTTTTGTCGATCCAAGGGTTTCTCTCGTCTGAAACGGTAAGGCTTTGGCCTACGTGGTATTTTGTTTTTTACATTCAGGGTCGGATTTTTCTTTGAAGAGGCCTTGAGTTAATGCACAGGGTGTGACAAAAATATTTTACCACACTTTACAGGTAGATTCCTATCTAAATTTTTAGTCGAAAATGTTGTAACATGTAACACCAATGTAGATTAAGAGCCAACTCTGATGGATAGAAATGAAGCCTGGAATTGACAAAAAAGGAATGAAAGTGGACTGAATGCGGTCACTAAGACGCTTGTGTGGAAAATCTTTGGTCGATAGATTGAGGAATGAACAAATTAGAAATGAATGTAAGGCTGGCTGTAGTGTGGTAGGTAGATAGAATAAACAAAGTAATGCTGAGATGGTTTGGTCATGTAGAACAGTTTGAGTGAGAAAAGAATGGTTAAGAAAATATATGGGGTGACTTTTAAGGGAACAGGAATGGAGAGCGTCTCCGAAAGACCTGGCACGATCAGATACTACAAGTATTGGAGGATGGCCCTGTTAAAAGCCTCAACAACCGTAGAATATGTATGAGAAGATGTATGAATGTAGCCGAAGCAAAAGCGGTGTGTCAAGATAGAAAAATATGGCGTTTTATCCATGCTTCCTGCCCCTGCGGGGAAACGGCGTTGTTAGTTAGTTTTTTAACAGGCCAGTACTATACACTTAATTTATCATTACCAGATGCTATTCGCAGGTCATTTCTTCCGCTAGATCAGTGTTTCCCAAACTATGGGTCGCGACCCACTGGTGGATCGCGAGCGGATATTAAGTGGGTCGCAGTCACAACATTGCGCAACACGTCTCGTCCAGGTCGTGTCGTATTTATTATAGAAAAGTTGTGTCTGCAATTTTCACTCATTTAACAGAGTTGAAAAATAACTTTAACGCCTACTTCGAAGAAGAGATGAAAAAATTCAACAGGATAAACTGGATTTAAAATCCATTTCAATACAACACTTATCCCTGCTTGCCTGACGAAGCGATGAAAGTCCTCCTCCCTTCACTACCTCGTGTGAAGTGGAGTTATCTGCCATGGTTTCTATTAAGACTAAAAACGGAAATAAATTGGACGTATCAAATTCACTGCTATGAAAAGTGACTAAAATTGAAGTCGACGCGATAATATTTGGACGTTTTTCTTTTTTTCTTAATTAAACAGTCTTTCATATGGTTACAATATGAATTGGGAAAAGGTGAGGCAGAAGGTGGGTCCCGAAAATTTAATTATTTTTTTTGGTGGGTCGTGGTCCTGTTAACTTTGGGAACCACTGCGCTAGATGCTTTGAAGCTCTATAAATAATCATGTCATTTACGTTATAGTAACAAATCTGAATTTTACATATTTAGCAATATCGCCTGATGCCTTAGGTAGGTATATTATAATGTTTTACTTACACATTTTTTTTTACCTGTATTACCTACTTGTTATTTGCCGAACTCCCCCGAACTCAAATATCATAATATCCAAACCTTCTTACTTCAGGTTTTACTTACTATAACGTAAATCTGGCGGTAGCTGACTCCTACTCAAATGGAGATATGCTACTTACTACTTCAATTACAGATTTTTTTTTTAATATTTCTGACTTATTTTCTGTTAAAGATTGGATGAACTATCATGACAGTAACTTACCTATATCAAATAAAATTATTAAAACCTTGCAGAAATTAAATCCGTGTTTTTTTTGGCTAAACCATTTGATGATAACTAATGGTATTTTACAAATCGGATTCACTATATTGTAGATATTTAATTTCTTAACAAGTGCACGAACTTTTCTCGAAAAAATCGGGCAAAGTTGCATCCCAGTCCGCGGCCATTTTTCTTCTTTATATGTCTTCATATATGTCTAATAATTTTTATTATACGTATCTAAAAAATAATTGAAATAATTAATCACGTCCTTATAAAAATCACCGAATTTTTACCTAAAATGTTGGCTCCCGGGTGGTGTGACCCTTAAAAATAATAAAACCAAATAAACATTAGCGAAGGGAAAAACTACATTTCAAAATGAAAACTACAACACGCACACGTTCACCAGTTTGAAGACCAAAAAGTGTGCGCTAAATTTGTAATAGGTACCGAAACATTACACACTTCATTTACTTCAATAAACTACATGAAGTTAACTAATTTTAGTACCTACTACAAAATTTTCAAATCCAAGAGGAGGAGTGCTGTTTCAGTTTTCAGAGATTTCTTCATTTAGTGTGCCTAAATTTTCATAATCATAGGGGAGGGGGTTGTTTCAGTTTCTTTTATTTTTATCTATATCAACTTCGCAAAAATTTCACATATTAAAAAAGTTACACTTCAATTATTTAAAATTTGACGTGTGTTGTTTGTAGTATGCACTTTGAAGTGTGCTATTTGATCTATGTACTTTGAATTTTTAGGTATGTGTAGTTATTAGTGTATGTAGTTTGTAGTATATGTATTTTGTTGTGTGCAGTTCACTTACAAACATGTGAAGTCTGCACTTCAGTATAATGTAGTACTACATTATACTAAAGTGTACTTACTACAGAACGGACCCATCACTAATAAAACATGTCAATTCCTGGGCTTAAATTTCATACTAGCGACATCTAGTGTACGAATAAAAAAACAAAACGTGCGATCTGTTTTACCGGCCATGTTAGGTGGTTCATTACTGTGCTAGTGTTACCCGCTTGATCAAAAAAATTCCTTCATTATCAATAATAAATATTCGGACACTGTCATTATTATCAGCTGTTAAACTGTCATAATATACCGTACCTACTGATTTGTCTGTGTTTACGCGATTTTTAAAATTATTTTAGTAATTTTCTGGACAAATATGAACGGAAATAAAATTTATGATTATTGTGTCATATATAATGTCAAGAGCAGCCATTTAATGATAATATCGTTTAAAACATGTTTCAATTTGTTCATTTGTTCTTTTAATAGTATCATGTAATGAAATTTGCATGAAATTAAGCTAAACTCTTTAGAGGATGTTGAATTCCTCCTAGTTCAATCCACATCCAAAAAGTTGAAAAGCAATGCACCCTGACTATGTACTGACATGACATGTCATTGTTATGGATTGTATTGTACCTAGGCTAGGAATGAAATTTAGGATGAGTTCCTTGAATTTTTTTCTACATAAAGTTCTTCATTGGGCCAGCTTCCGCTACATTTTTTTAAGAAACGTGCATTTCTGTGTATTTTATCTTACGATTAATTTCTATTATAATATTTGGCGCCTTTTGTATCTGAATAGGTTCCCATGGGCTCTCTACCAGCTTACAACCAACTATCTTTAATGTGTTCTGTTTGAAAATACTTCTTGTGAATCAACCTGGGAGAGGTGTCAACAATACTAAAACTTTACTGCATGTATTTGAACTGAAGTGCCTAAAAAGATTTATTTACTACATTCGGGATAAATGCAGATAGTGCGTTTGGGAGCTGTCAGATTAGCGATGCGCGATTACGATTATTATAACTCGAATTATTCGATTATTGAAATGTTTCGAATAATTCGATTATTAAAATCATTCATAATTAAAATCATTCGAATATCAATTTAGCACTGCGCGATGTGACGCCAGGCAAAGCCGAGAGCCGAGTACCAATCACGCCCACCCACTCCGCGAAGCATTCAACAACGAGTGATTCTACTAACCATCCCGAATAATTTCAACACGAGTGATCACTCATGATGGTTAGTAGAATCATTCGAATGAAAATTAGGTATGAATAAAAAAGATTCTTAAGTATATATTTCTCTCTCTTTTGATATACCATTGGCTTCATATATAAGAAGAAGACAGATGATAACAGAATGTCGTAACGTATTTGACAAACGAAAACTTCTTAACATAGACAAGGAAAGAGTTTTTATTGTCTTTCTTTGTCTAATCTCCTTACAATGTGAGTGAATGTTGGTGAACGTATGTCTTTTGTCTTTTGCCGCAGCCCGCGGCTAACTTCAGACCGAATGATTATTCGAATAATTCACTCGCCGTTGACGTCGATTATTAATTCGATTATTTACTCAGTTACTAATTCTATTCGAATAGAATTAGTAACTAATGACCGAATGATTATTCGAATGATTCACTCGCCGTTGGCGTCGATTATTAATTCGATTATTTACTCAGTTACTAATTCTATTCGAATAAAATTAGTAACTAATGTCAACGCCGAGTGAAATCATTCGAATGATCACTCGGTCCGATGTTCGCCGCGGTCAGCGATAATATTATTGTTTGTTAGACGTTGAATTTTCGATTTTTAGAGGGATTTAAAAATAATAGACATATATTTTTTTAAGAATAGCAATTTTGAAAAAATAGGTATGTTAAATTTTAATTATTTGGCTTTGAATAACGAATTAACATGACGCTGTGAAATACTTGGTGTATTAAATAAATAAGACATGTTTATTGAATTTGGCATACCTAGCTCTGTTCTTATTTTTTGAGGACAATAAAAATAATTACTTTTAATATCATCCAGTGTACATTATTTATATCATTTTGAATAATATCATAACCCCGATTGTCATAAATTTAATGAAAATATCGGAAGAATCATAAAATAATAAAACTTATTACAAAAATATTCATATTCAAATTACGATAACTAATATGCATCAACTTATCATCGCTGCATATACCGAATGTAACATACCTAGTTCACAATATTTCGTAGGTAGATCCCTGCCTATGTTGAGTCAAAAACGCTCAAGCAACCATGACCTAATATCAATAGGTAGTAACGGAGATAATCGACTTCAAAGCTTGTATTTTTCTATTCAATATTTCTGACTAATATTCTGCAAAAAAGTTGGACCATCATTCAAGTAACGTATGTATACCAAAAATTTAAATTTCAATCGCTTTAATATAGGCCAAATAAAATGAAAAAACTTTAATTTCTGAAAAAAAATCTTTAAAAAAGTTTTAATCATTTGGCTTGTGTTAAAGCATAGCAATCTTTATAAGTTAAAGCGAAAGTTTTAATTTTTGTTTTAAGTTATTTTAATGACGGTCCAGCTTTTTGCAAAAGATGAGTATAAAAATGCAAACTTTGAAGTTAATTATCTCCGTAACTACTGATATTAGGTCATGGGTTGCCTGAATATTTTCGATTCATAACATAGGCAGGAATCTACCAATGAAATATTCTGAACTAGGTCTGACACATCTTGTAGAATATAGCTCATATGTGATGTTTAGTTTATTCTGTGATAATTGAAAAAAAGTAACTGCGAAGAATAGACTTACAATTTTTTTTTAAATTACTAGGCATACTTTAACGTCACTATTTTTTTTATAGAAAAAATTGACATTTTTTCATGTTTTTTGCACATACAATTACTTTGCATACTTCCGGCATATGGAATTTATTCTGTACTGACTTACGGCCACAAAATGTGAGAGTATAGAGAAAATATTATATATTAGTATTAATTTCTTTGCGGGTAACCCGCGTCAAAGTCTGGTCCTCAGAAGGATCATTCGTCAACCGACGTTTCGCCTGAATCGCAACAGGCATCTTCAGGGTGCCTTGTTAATAAATTTCCATCACGAGGGGCAGTGCGAGCATGTCCGTTCGTATTGGAAGCTTACTACCAAGCCTTGTAGCCAGTGACATGGCCACTGGACAACGAACTTCAATGTTATTTACCAATGTTTTCGCATGGTTTGGCCATGTGGAACTGAGGAGCAAGGAAAGGTAAGGAAAATTGTTGGTCGAAGGCAGCAGAAACAGAGGGCGTCTGCGGAATTAAAATAATTAAACAATATATTCGGTGTATCAAACTCTTTTATTGTATTTTATATAACTATTAACAGGAAAATGAAAATTTTAATAAAAAAAATACAACTTTCAATTATAATTAAATGAAGCCATATCTCTTTTGGCTTTATGCCTTTCCAAAACAACTTCGTGAATTTCCTGCCGATTCTTCAGTAGTGTTTCGAAAATCTCTAACTGAACTGCTATAATTTTTTCTCTGCATATCACTTGGAGTCGTTTTGGCTTTTATTACCTGCAAACAAAGAAAAGGTTATAAACAGAGAAACTAGAAGAAAAACAATATAGATCAAATTAAAAAACATTTTGTAATCGCAAAGACTAAATATGTAGGAAAACACGTAATTTTATCAATAATCTAACCTTCCTGGCGAATTTCTTCATAATCTCGAACCTATTTCGAAAATCTGTCAGACAGTATGCAGAAGTAAGATCTGACGATATGAACGTCATCTGTCGAAAAATTTGCTTGCTTTCTCTGAAAAAACATTGTTATCAGTGTTAATTACCATTTAATTAACAGCATAAACTGTTGAATATCGTTAAATTCATGAATACTTACTTTGTATCATTATCAACAAACAATTTAAAAATCACTGTCAAACATTTAAAATGACGTTTAAATGACGTGTTGCCATGTGCAAAATTATAGACTTTAGAAAAGTGATTAGAAAAATATTTTTCAAAGGTTGTACAAAAACTGGGGTATGTTGTTTGGATAAATTATTTTAAA
>JADDOH010013309.1:0-22574 GCA_016648135.1 Agrypnia vestita | reverse complement strand
TTTTCTTAATATCTGTAGGTAGGTTATTGAAGTTTTTTATGCCCAAGTATATGTAGTTTTGTTGACACAGTTTGGTATTATATTTTGGGATTTTAAAATTATTTTTGAATCTTAATGATGTGTTTTTATCAAATTTAGCAGTTATGTTTTCTTTAATTAGTTGTATAATTGACGTTTTTTTGTAAACATTCTCTAATTTTGGAACTTGGAATTTAGAGAAAAGTAATTGTGTAGAGAAGGTTTTTCTTTTTTTTAATATTACTTTTATAATTGATCTTTGGATTACTTTCATTGTGTTTATGATTTTATTATACGCCCCTCCCCATCCAATGATTCCATATTGGAGTAGTGCATGGACAGAAGCGTAATAAACCATTTTTAAATTATCTATGGTTAGTGTGTTACGCAATCTTATGAACAATATATATGCATTTCCTTATTCTTTTGACCAACTCGCTAATGTGGCTGTGCCATTTTAGGTGTTGGTCTATTATTACACCAAGGTATTTTAGTTCTCTTTTAGATTCTAGGGTTGAGCATTTGTCATTGCAGTTAGTTTAGATATATAAAAAACTTAATAACTAGTAACAAAGCGGCTCTAAATTTTCGTAATTGTCTGTTGTGTTCAGCCATCTCAACTTTAGACGTCACTAGCACGGACGCCGTACTTTCATTAGCAAACGGCGCTGACGTCCAGCCAGACAGACACCCGCCAGAGAAATACAGCCCAGAACAAAGATTTTGATCTACATAAATACAACTAATTCACTCGTCGTTTTTTGACAACGTAGAAATTATTTATTTGTGAAATAGCAATTTCATAAAAGGAGTAAAATGATTTTATATTTTATAACTGTTCGTACTCGACATTGCACGGGTAAAGGATTAAGTTAAAAATAAGCTTGTGGGGGGGAAACAAAGGTTCCATTGTTTTGCAAAGCCTCTAATAATATTATCATTTAATCTAGGCTAGGATGGATGTGTTATCCAGGAGGGAAATGTCTATGTTTTCCACCGGATCCCCAGAAAAGTGTATACAGAATTTGGGTCAGATCGGTTAAACAGTGTAGATTTGTACATAAAATATAACAAGAAGAGGGGTAGGGTAAAGGGCTAGGAGGAATGTCGCTTTTATTATCCGCCGGGTCCAAAAGAAAATATATAAAATATATATTCCTATACAAAATTCGGTTCAGATCAGTCAAACGGTACAGATTTGCACGTAAAATATATCATATCAAAGTCAAAGGGGGAGGGAAGAGGGAGGAAATGTCTCCTGTATTACCTATCGGGTCCTAAATAATAGGCATGCAAAATTTGAGTTAGATCGGTAGAACGGTACAGAATTTCATGAAAAAAATATATCAGGGGGAGTCGTTGGGGTAAAGAGGTAGGGAAAAATGTCACTTATGTTTCTCACCAGTTCCCAAAAAATAAATACGCAAAATTTGAGTCAGATTGAAGGAACGGTAGAGATTTACATAGAAAATATATTATTGTGAGGGGTTGGGATGGAGGGGAAAGGGGGAAATGTCACCTATTTTACCCGCCGGGTGTTTGATTTTGAGTAAAATCGGTCGAACGGTACAGATTTACATGGAAAATATATCAGGGGGAGGTGGAGGGTGGAAATTTTGCCTATGTTACCCGCTGGTTCCTAAAGAATAAGTATGCAAAATATGAGTCTGATCGGTCAAACGGTACAGATTTGCATGAAAAATATATCAGGGGGGGGAGGGTTAAAAGGGGATGGAGGAAATGTCACTTATGTTACCTGCCGGATCTAAAAGAATAAGTATGCAAAAATTTGGGTCAGATCGGTGAAATATATTTTTTTTAATTTTTATTTTTATTAATTTAATAATAAATGCCCTAGTGGGCTTTTACAGTACAAGAAAACTAAAAGGATTTTTGTATACCGAACATAAAACACGTTTTACAGTAAATAATAAAAAATAATAATATAAATTGAACATATTCAAGATAAATTAACAATATAAAATGTCACAATATAAATGCAATAATATAAAACAAAATAAAATGAACAATATTAAAAAAATTAAAAAGAATAAATGAAATAAATCAAGACATGATTATTATGACACGGCGAGCCATTGAGAACATACCCGATTGTCTATCTATACCTATGAAACTCAATGTCTGTCTGTCTGCCTTGTATGTTTTACCCAGTGCAAAAATACATCCAATCTAACAATAGATAAAGTAATTAGCCTGCAGGCAGTTCACTATGTTTTGTAATAAACTCCCCGTCACCTTGACGTTTGGGTATGCATTTAATCATATATGGTTACTTCTTTTACCCGTAATGTTGTTTTAATTGGTTGGTGAGTGGCTTCTTACCCGTTTGGGGCCGCTTGGTCAGTCCCGTTTTCTTTTGGTTCTGATACGGGTTGTTCGTGTGGAGATACCGTCTAGTACTTCCCACGAATCGATGAAGGTACCTGTATAATTATTTGATTTGTCCAATTTATTTTGCACGATGGTGAATATTTTCGATTGCGCCCTGCATGCATATTCCCCCAGTGAATCCGAATGGATTCTCATTATTATAGAATTGGCTTTGTGATTGAGTTCTTGACTGCTTATTATTTATATTATTGTTTACTTGACTGCTTATTCTATATACTGTATTATTAACTAAGATTTGATGTATTAGATTTTCTTTTCTTTCCTTCCAATTATATAATATAATTAGATTACACTACCTATATCTTTGATTGTAAGTGGTTATCCCTCACCACACACAAGAATATAATTCTTTTTGGTGAGGTATACACACACAAAAAATATAGATTTGTAAACATTTATGTACGATTGTAGAAAAAAAAATTATATATATATATTATTAATTAAATAAAAAAAATTTAAAAAAATTAACAAGTAGGTCCCGCCCTTCTTGTGTCGGGACAACAATCGCCATTACAACAATCCAAATAATAATATATCCGGACTCGGACTAATATCTTCAATCTGAATGTCCAATATTGTTGCCGGGTGTTGCGTGGTGAAGTGGAATTTATAACAATTATACTTCTTTTTGTCGGAAAATGTAATTCTGATTCACGGGTGTTGCATCAATGCTTGATAATTAATAAGATATTATTATTACTATCCACAATAATTTCGTATCAATAAATCAAAACTTAATCTTGATTTTCTCGATAACGTCACGGAATTTTAAAACACAGCTCAATCACTTTCGATACAGAATTTTAACAATTGTCCACAAGCCCTGAACAATATGGATCGACAGACCGTATGATCTTCTTCACCTTAAAATTAGGCAATCCGCCTTTAAAGAGGGATTAAGGCCATTTTACAAGCTATACGAGGTGCTGCTGAGAACGAATATGATTATTATATTAATGTCATTTCTTACAGAATCTTTGAAATTATAGTTATCAAATTAGATGAGTTCATAGCAAGAAGATGACAAATATTAGTTGGGAGTTGAAATTTAGCCTCGATCAGCTCACTATTGTATCAGCCCAGTATTGGAGTTCCGCAATGGGCAGGCGACAAATATGTGATCAAGAGTCTCTTCCTCCGAACTACACTCACATATCAGACTGTCCACTATGCTCAGTCTGAACAAATGCGCAGCAACTGGACAATGGCCAATTCTCATTCTAGACATTACGGAGATGGTTCTTTTGGAAAGTTTTTTATTACTAAACCAGGGTTTGCTAGGAATATTTGTCTGTATACTTTTTAAACGCTTTTCCTTGTGAACGCATCATTCTGCAATGATATCCAGATGTCTTTAGAACGCTTTTTAAGACTAATCAGCCTATCATTCATTGGGCAGTAGAAATGCTGTGGGGAAATACCCGAAATTGTGGCATCTTTGGCTAATTTATCCACATATTGGTTCCCTGGATTCACTGATGTGCAGGAATTCAAACAAAAGACAAGTGTTCGTTATTTTTGGACAAATAAAATAAAATATCTCAGATTGAACATATAATATCGTTATTTAGACAAACTTTCATACCCGCAGAGATCGAATCAATAGCTGCTTTAGAGTCAAAAAAAATAATAACAAATCTATCATAATTCTGAAGTACACAGACATCAAGGGCTTATTTTATCGTCAAACATTCGGCGTCTATTTTTATTTTAGGTATGAAAACCGCTGCACCTACACCCTTCAGGGTCGAGTTTGGAACCGTCGCGTCGGTATAAATATGCAGATAATTTGTCTACTTCTCAACAAGTATGCTATTAAATAATTTGTTTGCAAGATTATCATTTTACTGGGTTGATTTATCGAGTCCCTTGATTGTCTCAGTGAAAGGGGTGAAGTATATTGCACTGTAGGGAACCGAGTATACACAGAAGACTCATAAATTAGGTTTATTTTTTTCAAGATATCTACTCAGTGAGGGCAATAATCTTTTAGAAAAGAGGGTGGGAAATAAATTTAAATCTTATAAAGAAAAATTTGGCAGCTAAATACTGTCGTCTAATATGGAGAGGCATCTCTGCACACTCAACCTGGGGCGAATTGATTGGAGACGACTTCATAGCTCCCAATATTACTCTTAGACTTTTAAATTATATCCTGTCAAGTTTTCGATCGAAGGTAGATAAAACCTTTTTATCCTGCCAACGATTAATTTGGCGTGACTCAAAAAATATATTACGATCATAATTATGGACGCCTGTTGTAGCTAGACCCTTAACCTTTCCCTAATGATGCTAAAATTAAAACGCGCTTTCCGGTGCTGTAAACTCAATGTATATATAGACTTTTTTCGATTTTTAAGTCGGATAAACATTAAATTTTCATTTTTTACTTATATTGAATAATTAAAATATTAGTCAAAAATACATAGAATCCGGTGCCCAGCGTACAATGCACTGCGCACTGTACTCCCTGCACCACTCCCCCCTGTGATACACACACGTATTGACAAATTAACGTTAATTGCCTAAAATATGAAATTGTATTTAGTATGTAAACAGAGGTAATCACATAATTAGAGACAATGTCAACTCAGTTTACAGCACCGGAGAGGAAAGGTTAACACACTACCGGTTATTTGTTTTTACTTTGCATGGGCATTTCATCAAATATCAACGGCAATCTTGTATCTTCTATCTTATTATTTTTCATACATAAATCACGAGAGTAAATAATATCATATATATACTTTATCAAGACACATTACTTACTAAAAATCTATCATTTACAGGATTAACAACGTTTCTACTTAAAATTTGTATCGTTAGAATATTGCGGTTCCAGAGAAAACAATATTTACACCCGGAAGAAAATGACGTGCACTCTTTCGTGATCAGTATGAATACTGAAGCCTGCCGTGTGTTCCTTACTAGATGTGATTTTTCTAACATGTCGATATTTACGACGGTCGTGATACGAATGCATTAACCCTTTTAGTGCCATAAATATTTTGTCAAAATATGCTAAAAATGCCAGTAAAAAGTGCATTTTCATAAATAATTTATATAAACACCAAAACCATTTCTGTTACAAAACACTAATTTTCATAATTTTTTCAATATTCTCTTCAGAAGATTTCAAACTATGAACAAAAACACAGAAATTGAATACTACATATTTATTGACAAGAAAATTACAGAAAATATATATATATCACTCCCGCTATCGCAGTTTTCGAATTGTTCTGTCATTTCAACATCCATATCGGAACTTTCCCTCGTGTTCGACATTTTGAAATCAAATTTAGGATTATAGAAATAAATAATAATAACAGTGTTTTTAGAAAAAAAGTGTGATTGAAAAAAGTTAGAACGCACTGATGCACGCCAAAAGTGAACTGTCGAAACGAGCGCTACGGCGATGCTGGCATTTTTCGCACACCTACCTAGGAGCGTAGAAAAAAGTGTGATTGAAGTAAGTTAGAACGCAATTTAACGAATAAAAATATGAACGCGGGAACACGACCGTCACTGACGCGCGCCAAAAGTGAGCTGTCGAAACGAGCGCTATCGCGACGCTGGCATTTTTCGCACACCGACCTACGAGCGCCATGGCGCTCGTCGGCACTATAAGGGTTAAAAACGGCTTACGTCACAGCGAAACGATAAGGCAGAGGCAATTTTGTGCCACAAAAAAGGAATAATCATAATAAGATACGTATTTTACGAGTCACGCACAAATGTATTCTGTAAAAATGTTAAGGGAAAAACATAATAAATAAATATCTTAGATCCTTCGAATTAACCCCGAGAGATTTGCATTGTAGTAGCAGAGCTAATTTGATAGCCGGTCAATTATTGAATTTCCCAATTTCGGTGTCTGTGGGGAATTTTGATATTTATGCGTTTCTTTTCGCTATAAACATGGTCCGGCAGGTGCAATGAACACATCTTACTCAAAATAGTGCGTAGCGTTAAACAGTTTGTTTCTAAAAGCCCAGTCTATCAATTCTTGTGAATAATAATTCAACCGATTAGACAATTATTTTCTTGTAGATGGATAATTATTTTACGAGTTGCTGTTATTATACAAGTACGGTATAAGGCAGTGACAAAATATCATAAAGATATCTTGTTAATCATATCATAAAAATATTTTGCTGTAAGGTGTCTAGATTTGAATAAAAAAATGTAGTATAATTCAACATTTTTCAGCAACATATTCTTGTTTTGTAAGTAAAAAACTACACTTAATGTCTAAAAGATAATTTCTTGGCTTGCAAGTAACCTGGATAAATATTAAAAGATTAGTTAAACTGAAGTGAACCGCCTTCTAAAAATATCTATCCCGCACTAGATGGTCGACATTTTTATAATATATTTTATATACGACAACCAAGCTGTTGCGGAAAATGTTCATTTTTACTCCCTTTATATTAACTCGTGGCGTCCGCTTGCTTGCCGTCAACAAAAATTTTGGATCCTTTTCCCTTTTCCCGTGATCCAATCGAGCTGAAACTTGGCAAGCAGACTCGTGGTGGTGATCAAGAAGATCTATCAATTTTTTGTTAAAAAATAATAATAATTATAGTATAATTTTGGATTTTTCAAATTTTTAATGGTTTTTTTCATACAAGTTGTATGGAGATTCCTACGCATAAGGTAGACACGAAACCCGAAAATGAGAAAGGGAGTATTGTAAAAACTTAGTTTTTATGGGTAACTTTAAAAAAAATCTAGAACACAAGAATTTTATACCATCGGAATAAGCAAAATTTAATGAGTTAGCCATTAAATGTACCGATTCTAATTGCACTCATCTCGATTCTGGAAATTAAAATAATTCATAAAAATGTACCTTGTTTTTACCACTTATATATTGAAAATATCAACACGTTTCAGGGCCAATGGTCCCTTCATCAGGATAAACGACAAGTATTTAAAAAATTAGCTTCCTAGTGATTCAATTTTTTTTGTTGTGCAAAAAAATTAGAACGTATTGTGCTTCTTCTTTCAACGTTTTTCTTGCAACAATTTTAAACATTCTCGCCAGTCTCACGTAGGTGAAAAGGGGGACATCCATTTTCTAGGAACAGTTTTAATCTAGAGCCATCCCCACGGTCTAAGACAAATGTCCAGAAACAGAAGAATTCTGAAAAAACTTTTAAAAAACAATTTTGCGAGTACAATGCTTCTTGCTGGAAGAACCATCTGCTAGATTACGAGGTGAAACGGAATGAAGACTCTTCACTTTGAAAAAGTCAGACATCTTTTAATTCGGTACACAGTTTTGCGAAATACATTTACAGTCTTCTTAATATATATAATAATAATAATATAATAATGCATATCTTAAAATAAGTTAACAATTAAAAAATAAATCTTTTCCAGCACTGTATGAAATTATATTTTCTCTTTTTTCTCTGCATTTAATCTTATTTTATTTTTATTTATTATTATCTAGGAGGTTTATACAATATTATATAAAGAGCAAAAATTTTATACATACTTAACATATATTTTTTCAAATGAACAATAATAAAAATCCTTAAGCCCCAAAAAAAATATTCGAGTTTCGAGAATTTATTCCCAAGGCGGTGCATGCGTGTTATTATGCGTTTTAAGGCATAGTTATTCCTGTGAGTCCCTGCAAATAATATTTCGTGATGTCTCGTCTATCTTGGTACATTACGTGTATACGAGATCATTTGAATAAGTTTAGGATTTAAAAAAAGCAAGTATAATTTCTATATGGAAGAATTAACGCACAAATTAATTATTTTTTTTCTGTAGGTATACCTTTTATTTTAAATAATGAATATAAATATGATTCTTTAAAGCGATATTAGCTACGATCCGCCAAAAATGAACTATTTTTACTACATATTTCGGCCGCGAGTCAATGCCCTGAGAGATTACTAGAGAACTGCGGTATCTAGCATAGCGTAGTGTCTCGGTAACGTTAGTGAAGGATATTGTAACACAGAGAATTAAGTTTTTGTGCTTTATATATCTCATTATTATTTTAAACCTCATCATTATTTGCACCATCTGGTAGCGTTAGTGACGGTCATTGTTGCGTAGAGAAATATGTATATTGATTATTTTTGCGATGATTTAAAACAATCACTCAATTCGGAAAAAACATTTTTCATCCCTTTCACACACCTAGAAGAAGTTCCCAAAAATCTGAATATAACGATTCATTATATAAACTGTAAAAATAATGTAACGTGATACAATGAGTGTCATAAAATTAATCATAAAATTAAATATTTGGGAATTACAATTGACAAATATGTCAAATTGCAAGACCATGTCAATCTGACCGTGGAACGACTGAGAAAACTGATCTATGTCTTTTATAACCTACGCAATATATTGAACAAAAATACTATTAAAAAATGGTGTATTACGCGTTGGTGCAATCCCTCTTACAGTAAGGTATTATTGGGTGGGGAGGGGCGTATACGTCCACCGTACAGCCATTAATCATAATGCAAAAAATACAAATTTATATAAAATAACTTTGTAAACACCACTTTTTTATTGAAATAAATTCAACATGTTTCGAAACCAATGACTTCTTCGACAGGATAATAAAAATAAAATTAAAAAATCGAAGTATAGATAATCAAAATATTATAAAATGTTATAATATAGAATCCAGTCACTATAAAAAACTCATGTATCTACTGTATAAAAAAATAAATAAAATAAATAAAAAACTATAATCCGTCAAAAATGACCGATTTTTTATGTTAATTAGTTATTAATCGTTAATTAGCCACAACAAAAGAAAATTCGAATCCTATCAAAAATGTAAGCTTTTTATGTTTATTCTTATTACTTTTTATGTTAATTAGTTAAAAATTGTTAATTAGCCACAGCAAAAGAATATTCTAAATCAATCTGTCTAAATCAATCAATCATAAAATGTAAACAAAATATTTTTACTTTGATCTCTAATTGCTTTAATTCTACTTAGTTGGCTTTAGTTTTTCACAAAATGTCATTTAAAAATAACTTTCACAACAAATAAAATTATCGCGAAATCATAGCATGTTTGTATCAGCCTGTAAACAGCGTCATCCTGTAGTGTTAGTTTCGTTAATCGTTTTGGCCGCGAGTTAAGGCTGTAAAAACAGCGCCATCTAGCGTAGCGTCTTGCTGGCATGTGACGACGTTTTTAAATTGAATATTGTTATTGTGAGTGACATTGTTACATGCAGAATAATGTAAGTTACAGTGTCTTTGTTGTTGATAATAAATGTTGATTAATATTAAAAAATATTAATAACATTTTTTTTGATTATATGATTATAATAATTGTGATGATCGTAATATAACATAAAATTTAAAAAATATATTGTAGTTACTTTGCGGTGCGATATAATTATCTTAATTTACACTACACCTTGAGTTATTTTACCACTTCTATAGTTCAAGAGGAACAGTTCTACATGTAATTAATTGTAATTGAGGTGTAATTAACGACTTAATTAATAATTTGTGATTGCCACTCACAATCAGTTATTATTAATTACACAAAGTTTAGTATAGCGTGGATTAAAAAAGTATTCAGAGAGACATTAC
Organism: Agrypnia vestita; assembly: GCA_016648135.1. Classification (NCBI taxonomy): domain Eukaryota; kingdom Metazoa; phylum Arthropoda; class Insecta; order Trichoptera; family Phryganeidae; genus Agrypnia; species Agrypnia vestita. The sequence goes on along the minus strand of JADDOH010013309.1, from coordinate 12,551 downwards.
GTGAGGTTAAAGGATATAAGGAGAAGTATACAATAACAATGGCCGTGGCTAAGCAACTCAATAATGATTGGTGTATTTTAGTAATGTAAACAATCGACTTGATATTCGGCCTAAAAGTACGATCCATTATAACCTACTCAGGTCCATTTGTGAATGATCCGTAGAGATTATTAACAACAGCTGCTTATTAATACTATAATTATTCACAAATCGTCAAATTGTGAAATCCGAAAGTGACAAGTCAAGGCTGGAGGCTGACTGAGTTTTCTGTAGAAGTATTGTGGAGACATATGCCTCATCCAGTGAAGGAACATGGTCGAAAAATAAATGATATATTTTTGCACGCACTATTCATTTTTTTTCTGCACAAAAAAAATGACAAACCGCGTTGTGGGAAATATTTGAATAAGATTCAGAATATTTTTGAGTTTGTTCAAATCTTTCAGAACGGTAGTACTGGATTTCTTGTCACAGAGACATCATTAATCAATTAATGTATATTATGGATGTCTCACAGAGACGAAACTGTATTTTATTATTATAATGGGAAAGTAGGTATAGAAGTCATTTTATGGTGTATATCGGACTTACAACCGATCGTATGGTAGGCTTAAGTGATCACTTTACACATATGTAACGTTCGCCATTTACACCATGATAGAATATACCATGTCTTACTAATTTTTGAAAGTTGTATATATTTGAATTATATGACACACATCACGTACGTGTTGTAACAACCTATTATACCGGCCTGTGACAGCCATTTTCCTTCCCCCTAAATCCCCATCCTATTGTAATGTTAGTAATTCGGAAAGAATTTCATTACACAATAAAGTATATTGCTTCATAAATTCCGTAAAATCAATTGTGGGAGTCTCATTTGATCGACATTAACGATATCAAAAATAATTAGCGACATCTGTGGGGATTTAGGGGGAAGGAAAATGGCTGTCACAGGCCGGTATAATAGGTTGTTACAACACGTACGTGATGTGTGTCATATAATTCAAATATATACAACTTTCAAAAATTAGTAAGACATGGTATATTCTATCATGGTGTAAATGGCGAACGTTACATATGTGTAAAGTGATCACTTAAGCCTACCATACGATCGGTCGTAAGTCCGATATACACCATAAAATGACTTCTATACCTACTTTCCCATTATAATAATAAAATACAGTTTCGTCTCTGTGAGACATCCATAATATACATTAATTGATTAAAGATATTAATTCTTCATGACTGACCTTACTGCATGCGGCGATTAGCCTGTAAACATAAGCCTCCCAATTAGTAGCACAAATATAGTTAAAAATCAGAACCCCGGAAATTAAGCTCTCGTTTGCTTTGCCAGAATAACACATTTTGAGTTGGTTAATTTGTTTAAAAATTAAGCGATTTATGCGAAAGGTCCATGGCACAACTGCGCTCTTAATTAAAAGGTTCTCCATCTAAATTTCCATCAGGCTTTCAATTTCCTTTAATTAAATGTAATTCAACTACCATGGCTAGGGTAAGTGCTCCAGTACACAGTAATTAAAAAAGTCACCGGGAATCAGTCGTTGTGGTATCATTTTTCACAATTAAGGACTGAATTTAAAATTTATAAAAAAAATATTGCAGAAAAAAAACATTCTAATGTTTAGACGCAGCTGTGTTCGTGATTTATTGTCCTTGTTTCTTTATAAATTTTATAAACGGCACGAAGTTTTAATTTCTTTAATTTTGCTCACAAATATATGATAATTGATAAGTTTTTTCTTATTGACGTACCTTTTGATATTATTCAGGATAATGTTGAAAACAAAACTATTTTTCCCGTATCCTTTGCCACCGTACGTACATTAATTAGATTTTATTAAAATAATTGTTTCAACTAACTAATGTTTCATTTTAAACTTCGGAATTGGATTTGGTGTAATGGAAAAATGTTTTATTTGACTATTTTTTTAGTTCATCGCACGTGTTATTTATAATCTCCCTGTTGGAGGACCGAATAAAAAAATATAAATAAAAAAGAATAACATAATGCCAGTTTTGTTTTTTACTATAATTTTTTTTTTTCTTATGTCCTTTATTTTGAGATTCTTCCATCTGTAATCGTTATTAGAATAATTAGGTACTTAATATATAAAAGTTGAAATTCAAAAATAAAAAGTCTGTCACTGTTGACGGGTTAATATTTAAAATATAACATTATAACATATTTAAAATGGAACAATGTACAGTAATAATCTTGCAAACTATCTCAGAATATTGTATATCTGTACTGTTAAAATTCGAAAACTTTCAGTCGTAATTATGTGCCAAGTGACACAGTAATTGGCAACGTAGTCAGTAAAATCAAATAATCCGGTTTAGCTTTTCATTCGAAGATGCTTGATATTAACATTCGTTCAAACGAAAACATTCTTAAAATAAGATAAACTATCGCTGATAATCCAAGAATCTTAATCCGTCACCGTTCGTAACAAATTCAATTAGTTTTTTCTTCAAGTTTGTGTTTACTGGGGTATTATGCTGTGTTGTTATGACCTTTCGGGCCGACGTTTCGGATCCCATTGCAGGGTCCATCATCAGGGTTGATGGGTTGTCTTGAATGTTGGTGTTGTGGTTAAGTATCGGCTTGCAATACCAGAAGCGACAGATACAACGCGTCATAAGTACGAGGTCTGTTCGCCCTGAAAAACATACAGAACCTGAGTGCAAAGGCATCGCCTTTCTGCCTTTTGTCAAAAGCGTTACAGACAGAATTGCCAGAGCTCTCAAGAAAAGAGACATTAAAACAGTTTTTGGTACCAACTCCAAAATTAAGGATATGTTGAGATCAGCGAAGAATCGAGATCGCTTAGAAACAGACGGTGTGTATAGACTCAATTGTCAAGTCTGCGATAAAGTATACGTGGGACAAACGGCGCGTACCATTTTCAAAAGGGTCAACGAGCACAAACGGGCATGCAAACTCGGTCATCCAGAAAAATCAGCACTGGCTGAGCATTTTCTGGATACCGACCATCATTTTGCATTCGAACCGAAAATCCTTGGAAAGCCTAAGAGTCACCATGCGCGTCTTATCAAGGAAGCACTAGAAATCTACAAGCATCCGATAAACATTAAAAGAGATGATGGTCTCAAATTAAAAACATCTTGGTATCCGGCGCTTCAAAGTCATTCTCGTCGCAGACTCCGCAGAGATAGTGATCAGACAACAGATGAATCATACACACAACACAATACAACACATCATGACTTCGGCACGGTATTGCAAGCCGATACTTAACCACAACACCAACATTCAAGACAACACATCAGCCCTGATGATGGACCCTGCAATGGGATCCAAAACGTCGGCCCGAAAGGTCGTAACAACACAGCATAATACCCCAGTAAACACAAACTTGAAGATTATGAGTGGCCGTGAAAACCTAAGAACATTCTTAAATTCAGTTAGCTCATGAACTTAAGTCTGCAAACTATAGGCGTCGCCGTGTGTTTGATGGTTATATCCTAGGACATAATCCAGGTGATGCTGAATTTTGCAACAAAATTTTGGTGTTTGGGGAAGTGAAAACCCTCGCGGTTATAAAGATCAATCAATACGGTATAGCTTCTGGGCTGGAGGACTGGAACAATAAGACGCTCTTTTTGGAAAATGAGGGTGTTAATTTGTGGCAATGGCGAATGTTATCGCAGGGTACTGAACAATCGTTTTATGCTAACAATAAAAGGATATTATGAATCTCAGGGATTTACATTTTATATTTATTAATGATAATAGTATCCCCCTCATTAAGATTATCCTGTGGTATCCTGATGTATCGAGGTGGGCATGACAATGTACAAAAATACTGTTTCCATCGTTATTTTATTGTATTGCTTATTGAGTAATATTCGTCGTTAGTTCCTTTTTATTTTTTGTTGCCTAATACTTTTTTATTACTAGTGTATGTGATGATTCTTAAATATTATCCCATTTATTGCGTCTTTTGTTTCCATTGGCAGTCTGTTATACGTACAATTTATCAGAGTCCCTTATATTTTTTAATGGATCCCAAAAGTAGTTTTTGTGGGCGGTATTAAGTCATTTTTATTTTTACTGTCTTCTGGGTTTAGACTGCTGTGTAATTTGATAGTTTTAAGAATTTTTATGTTTGTGGATAAGTAATTTTTATGCGTTATGCGTAAATTTTTTGCATTCCGGATTCGATCTTTTTTGCTCGCTCGAATTGGCAATATTAATATTACTTTTAGTACTTTTGTGCTCTAAAAAGTTATTAAGGCTGCATCTCCCGGCATTATAATATACTACCCGGCAGGATAAACAAAGATTTAATTGCTGACATAATTTCCTGTCTGGTTTACATGAATCGGGCAGGCAATCGTAGGATCTAATTAATCAGAATAAAATTTATGTTTCCTTAAAATCACGCTTCAATGTACTCATTGCTACTCTATTTAGAGAATGCTACACATGACTATAAATAATGAGGATAAATAAAAGCCAAAGAGCGAATGCAGAAAAAATAATACTTGATATGAAGGGATTAGAAACAAAAATGTCATTTTGCATACGACGAGAATGCAGTTATGCAATTATATCAATTATTTAAATATGATTATTTGGCATAGAATCTCAATTTGACAATTGATTTTAAAAGCATGTTTTGTGTTTTAGAAGCCAAACATCAAAAGAATATCAATTATAAAATCTTTATAACTTTTATCTTAATTATATACAAAACCGCCCGCTGAGCCTAGTAGCGAGCGAGCGGCGACAGCTGATCACAGACGCCAATGGCCGCGCAGCGGTTCCTATTGGCCGCGTAGCAGATAGTACATCCGCCCGCAGGGCCTGACATCAAGTAATTAACTCCTAGTTTACCTATTATGCATTATATGAGGTTTGTGGAAAAGATCGTGAAGAACTCATTATTTTAATGTTAGGGCTTCTCCAACATTACACAAAATTAAAGAATAGTGAGCATTTTTTGTGCTAATTTAAATGACGCTGACCGCTGACGTCTAAAACAAATAAATTTCTATTTTTTTTTTACTAAAATACAAAAAATATTGCATTTTTTATTGCAAATCAAATAAATATTGTTTCCCATAATTTTGATTGCTTGCATTCCGGAATTAATATGCATCGTGTAATTGTGAAAAAATTGAATTAGTTAATGAATACGTATATCTTGGTATTACCATAGATACATTTTTCAAATGGGATATTCAGGTAAATAAGGTATGTAAGAGGTTGAGAACTGTATTAAGATGTATGCACAAGATTAAATACTATGTTCCGATACAGACTATGAAAACTATATATCAATCTTTAGCGGAATCGGTAATAAGGTATGGAATAGCTAGCTGGGGTCTAACTTGCAAAACTAATATTAGAAAAATTCAAAATATTCAAAATTCGGCTATAAAATTAATAAATAAAGAAAGTGCTACTAAAGATATACAGGAACTCTTCAAGAAACAAGGCTCTATGCCAATTAATGCTATCTTGTGGTACAAACTAATTACACGATATCATGAAGATGGGACATATAAGCATAGATTGATTCATAAACATAGTACCAGATTTACGGTTAAAGAAGGACTACGAATACCGAAGGTCATAAATAAATATGGACAAAGAACATTAAAATATGTCATACCAAAAATATTAAATAAAATCCCATGTCATGTCAAAATGGATATTAATAAAAAAGGGCAAAATACAGAATTAATGAATGTGCTATTAAATAAAAGAGACTTATTTTGATTTTGGTAATATTTGTATTTTTTCTTGTATTGTTGTATAGTATTGTTGATTTGTATTTGAGTTTATAAGATCTATTGTAATTAATTAATATGAATGTATTTCTGGTAAATACAATTTATTTATAAATATGTATTGATGCACCTACAGTACGTACTACAAATATCAATGTGATGTTTTGTGGGTCAAATAATAATAAAAAAACATAAATCCAAATACTTAAAAACATAAACATAAATACGAAATAAAAACATGAATTTACGATTAAAAAAAAAAAAAAAAAAAAAAAAAAAAGGAAACAAAACAACGCAAAAATATACCTTAAGTTTTATTTTATATGTATTACTAGCTGTGCCCGCGCGGCTTCGCACGCGTTGATTTTTAATATAGTGATTGGATCGTCATAGAACTTTCGCGAACCTTCTAGAACATTCCCCTTCCAGAACTTTCAAGAAATTTATCGAATGTACAGGAACCTTTTAGACACACCGACAAAAGAGTAACCCCTAAAAACCAAGTTTTTACAATACTCCCTTTCTCATTTTCGGGTTTCATGTCTTCCATATGCGTCGGAATCTCCATAAAACTTACTAAGTTGTATGAAAAAACCATTAAAAATTTGAAAAATCCAAAATTATAATATAATTATTATTTTTTTAACGAAAATTTGATACATCTTCTTGATCGTCGCCACGAATCTACTTGCAAATTTTCAGCTCGATTGGATCACGGAAAAAGGGTTAAAAATTGATTCAAAGTTTTTTCGTCAAGAAAACAAGCAAGCAGACGCCACGAGTTAAAAGAAAGGAAATAAAAAGGTTTAGAATTCACATTTAATTTATTAATATTTCAAAATAATGTTTTACAGATATTGCAGTTTCTATTAGAAAATGAATAAAAACATTCAAAAGAGTAACCCCTAAAAACCAAGTTTTTACAATAATCCCTTTCTCATTTTCGGGTTTAGTGTCTTCCATGTGCGTCGGAATCTCCATAAAACTTACTAAGTTGTATGAAAAAACCATACAAAATTTGAAAAATCCAAAATTATAATATGATTATTATTTTTTAAACGAAAATTTGATCGATCTTCTTGATCGTCGCCACGAGTCTACTTGCAAAGTTTCAGCTCGATTGGATCACGGGAAAATGGTTAAAAATGGATCCAAAGTTTTTTCGTCAGACAAGCAAACGCCACGAGTTAAAAGAAAGGAAGTAAAAAGTAATTGTTGATTTTGTAATGGCTTATTATCAATGTGAAAAAATGGCAGTGATGGGGTTGGTCACCCACGTAGTCCAAAGGAGAAGACAGGGGATTCCCCTACCGGGGGTTCTCGGTTCGATTCCCAGTGGGATCACAGGACGTCTATGTGATATTATCAAGCCTGGTTGTTTTGTGATATATTTCGCTACGGTAATTTGCCACAACAATGTAGTAGCGTAAAAATTAAAATCAAATAAAATGAGTATTAAGAAACATTATAAGGTAGAAACTCACGAATGTGAAAGGGACTTTGTTGAAATGATAATCAAAAATATAAAAAGCGAGTATGGATAAAATAAGAAAACATATATATTTTTTTTAATTTTTACTTTGTATTATTATTATTATATTTATTAAAATTTTTTAAAAAATGATATGAATACTAAAAAGATGACAAAAGTATTGTGTCTGAAGATACGTGAGTGCAGAAAAACAAAATGTACAGCATCCTACGTGCGCATACACCTAGGTATGTAAGATGGATCTGAAATGTAAACATTAATTATATTTTTATATTTATGTATTAATATGCCTTTAAAATGAATTAACAGAATAAATCAAGCAAACAACGATCATAATATCATCAAAGTATTGTAAAAGTACAATTATAATCAGCCAAAAATAGGTAGGTAATATAGAGGATTTCATATAGTAAATAATTGATTAATAAATAATTCGTATAATTGACCAAGAAAGAAAATATTCAAATATATTTAAGCCCACACAAAAGACACTTAACATAACATAACCCTCTACAATATTTTTCAAATTATTTTACCTACATATTTGTGGCAGTATACAAATATATACATTTGTTACCGTGTGTAGCTGCTGATTAGGCGCGTCGTGGTCATGGTGGTGAAAGTGGTGGAAGGGGTGTGAGTGGCCCGTCGGCTGAGAGGGCGGAGGCTCCATGGCGGGGGTCTACGCCCCGCCCCTCGCGCCCGAGCCCCCGGAACCTTCCAAAAGAGTGGCGAAACCATCCCCTTCGTATATAGCCATCTTTGTGAATTTTGACAAAGCTAACTCTTTGAATACTTCACATATGTTTTATTCCATTCCTATCAATGAACAAAATTTTATAGTTTTTTTTATCTCAAAAAATCATGCACTATTATTACAATTATTTACGCAAATTCGTTGTTTTTAATTCTAATGCGATATTATTAGCCAATTAGGTTTGATCAAAAAAGTATTGGAATTTAAATAATAAACCCTTATTTGTTAGAAAAGACTAACGTTACATTTATTTCATCAATTTAATAATATGCGAAACGCTAAATATAAAAAGATATAAAATAAATATAAATAAAATATAAAATACTTGGAATATTCGAATGCTAAAAATTATTTCTGATTATAAAGTTTTTTATGTTGAATGTAATTATATTATTACTAGTGTCAGTCAAATATAATAAAATCTTGAATAATATAATCCTGATTCAATGAAAGCTTATTCAAATACACCTTGTAAATACTGTCATGAATAATGAGAAATTTTATTCGCAGAACGGAAAGAGGAGACCCCACGAAATTATGGAATTAATTTTCTAAAGATTGTATAGCTGAGATATAAAGCATTGTTTTAAACAGTACACGACTTATAATGAATATTGTGATATTAAAATATATATGAATAATGTCTTTATGTTCGTTACCAAGGAAAAATTTTAAGGGAAATTCATATATATTTCATTTAAGAGTCATATCAAATTAATGTTTGCTTCGATGTTCAAGTAATGTTGTAACGATATTGGCCTATTCAAATAGACATTGCTGAAAAATTATACGAAAATATCTATCTGCTAAAAGCTCATGATAAGGAGCAGCACCACAATTCATAAATACTCTATAATTGGATATTTGCCGGATAAGTAGGTGCGGGCTAGCCCTTTATTATTTCTGCACGCGGGCGTGTAAAGCAGGCTTTATGTTATTTTATTTTGACGAAGCGAGCCAACCAAAGACGGTTGTCCGCGTAACGGATCTGGCCAATGAGAAGCGTTCTGAGAGATAGACCTTTACCTTTACACGTCGGTTGGAGTCAAAAATGGCGAGAAATTTTGACTATATAAGCCATACAAATTCGAGGAACAGCCTTTTTCTTCAGCATCTACGTCGGCCGGAGGCCCTTGTGGAGAGAGGACCGAAATACCATCAATGAGACAGAGAGGCAGCAACACTTGAAGATACAGCTAAGCATTTTCAATATTATTTATTTCTATTGCCTTTTTCGTGTATTCAATTTAGAACTTTCTGGATCGTAACAAATATTGATACATGTTGTGGATTGTTTCGTTACGTATTTTGGGCTTAGGGATAATTATTACTAGGCGCGCATCAGATTTAATATACAAGAAATCGTAATATTGCGGCTGTGATAATTCCAGCGGGTGAATTATTGCATAACGCTTATGAAATATTTAAATGCGTCGCGGTCCATATGGAAAATCATTTAAATTTGATATTCATATATTACCAAAGATATGAAGGCTTTAAAATGGAATATTTTTCTGACGAAGGGTGTTTGTTTCGTGGGACTTGAAATTCAGAATAATTATGTATATTTAATGTCGCGAGGTTCGGAATGTACGAGAGATTCTTCAGGGTGGAAGTATCTTTATGCAAAAGAATGCTATGTTATCTATACTGGCGAATGAATACACGGATTTCTATATGACTTGTATTATTTTGGGAATAATTGAGATCGGGGTAATTATGTGGTTTTGATATCACGATTGTCAGTGTGATATAAATTCAGATCGTACGAGAAATTTCCTACAAATAATATATTTTAAAAATGCATCAGGATTTTATATTTATTATTTAAAACACGGATGTGAGGTTATTGGACAAGGTACATGTTTGTATTGCGTATCATTGGGCAATCGTTTTAAACACGATTTGTTCCTATCAAGTTCTTATAAAGACGTATTTCGAATTGTATATATTGTATAGAAATAATTAATTTAGATACAGTCGGTCTTTAGCTAAGGATCGCGGAAATTTTGTACTAACGAGCAACATTCTCGATGGAAGGAAAGTGAAAGGCTGCACAGGCGATGGAAATTTGCTCAATTTTGAAGAGGACCCGTTATATGACTTCGGATCAGGATGCCATCTCAGAAGCAGACCAACTACAGAAATAAGATAAGAACCTTTAATATTATTTATTCTTTATTTTCTTATGTGTATCAAATGGAATGTTCGTGCTATATAATTTGTCATTGTCACATGGTCACTATTAATTTCATTACGTGGGTTCAGAGTTCGACGGTAACGGACGCGGTAACAAGTTGGTACTTGTCGGGACGTGACGTCGGAATTATTTCTTAATTATCTTTAGGATACAAGCGAGGTCATTATACGTGCATTCTGCATTTCAAACGTTTTACTAACATATATAAATACATATTATTGCGTTTTACAAATTGTATAGGATCGCGGGAAATAGGCATTTCGCCCGGTTGTGCAATATTAACTTCCAACGTAGCATAATGAGATCTTATTACCGACGCTAGACTCTTAAGGTTAGGCACGCGGGGATTATAAATGGGATAATGAACGAGAACCGAATGGGGAAGTTCGTATCTTCATGGTCGGGAGGCGAGGAGCCGTACGTCTTTCACGCCCCGTGATCTTGGGAGGCTGAATTTCGATTGTGGAAAAAGATGAAGTTAGATTTACTCGCGTGCCATAAGCAACCATACATAAGACAGGGTCGAATGTCGGAGCGCGCGTTCTCGGCTATGGAGACTGTTTAGAGTGGGAGACATCTTGGATTTGGGACTAGGTATGATTATCTTAACTGTATCTACCTGGTTAAGACAGGGTTTTAAAGCCAAGAATTACAGGATAGTCAGAAGGTCCTGGAGCGGCGACCCTCAAAGATCCAAGGGGAAGAACCTCTCACGTCTTTTCGGCCCCCTTGGTGCGACGAGCTCGGGCTCTGGTTATGAATGTTTATGAATGTATTAACTCCGTACTCAAGGATGAGATAGGACGTTCCTCATGAACGAGAAATTATAAGATGCAGGTAGCAGTTCGACAATCAATACTATGCTCGGGACCGCTTTAATGAACGAGATCTGTTAGCAGTTTAACAATCAACTTTTATGATCGGGACCGCATTCAGGAGCGCGATGGCATTACTAACACCATCATACTCATCATTAACCACCTTTTCTAACTTGCTGTATACAGAGACCTTCGGGGTTCTCCTTCCCGGCCAGCGAGAAACATATCAGGAATTACACAATCAACTGTAATAATCATGCTGTTTTACCATCATTTAATATCTCTAGTCAATAAGACTACACCGTGGGATCAATCACATCAACTATATTTGGCGATGCTAACAGGGCTCTGACTGACGCGCTCAAGGGAGAGTCTTTTCCAGTCACCCAGTTAGTTCATTCAGCCCTTTAATCAGCAGTAAACATCATAATAATCCGGCTCATGTAGCCGCAACGTGGGATCCTCATCATTATACACCAGTCAATTTGACTGCCCCGCGGGATAATATACAAACCTTAATATCAGACGCGGGATTTCTTCCTGATATGTTTGTCGCCGGGAAGCGAGGACTTCGGAGGATTCCAGCAGGAGCAATAGAGTCTCGGCTTGATCTTGGTCTGCAGATTAGCATGGGAAGCTATTAATTACACAGGTGGTAGCTACCGGGTACAGCGTTGTCGATGGGGCTGTACCCCCTCCATTAGAGGGGGGTAACCTAAAATCTACGTAAAAGTAGAATCAGAATCAACTTGACTCTTATATAATATGACTTATGAAAGAATCGAAAATTTCGATTTAGAATCACGGGTTGTAGTAAAGTAAATATCAGACAGAACCTCCCCGAGCCTCTGTTGCGCCTAGTTGTTATGAATATATGTTTACTCTTTCCACTATATACCATGAACAGATAAATCGGGCCGAAGACCACCGATCGCGCCAGTTGTAAGCATTGTATGTATGTATGTATTCTGGAGAACCCAGCCGTTAATTTTCATTTTGAATATTGTGTGTGTGTTTAATAAGTATAACCGTGTATTAATCGACCGTGATTTATCTAATCTGGATGACCGGCAGATCCAGTATACTATTGCATTAAAAAAAAATACGTAAAAAAAATAGATATTGCGTGTTGTTGCGCAATATTAGCGCTAAGTTCCTATTATGTACCGTCGGTTGTATTATGCGGATACCAAGTTATACTCAGAGCGCCCTAGGCTGTATTTCGCAAGTGGTATTTATCTATCTGAATATTCCATCGTAATCGTGACCCCGCACTCAGCCGTGGAATCCGTCCACAGGTGCTAATATGAGACCTCGGTAACCAGGCGGCATCGTTCTAGGCGAAAAATCTACGTAGACATATTTATGTTTGCGACGCCGCTACCGGATGCGAGGAAATGACGGATGCGCCACCATGAAAGGCGATTTTGTTAGTCTGTTCAATCGATCGTCGTTTTGAGTCCGGCTCATGTTGCGCGTTAATAATGTTAGGTT
>JADDOH010013308.1:0-62194 GCA_016648135.1 Agrypnia vestita | reverse complement strand
AGAAATCTGAAATTTTCTTAGATTATACTATAAATATGTTTGTTGCAATTTATTAAGTCTATTTAAAGAAGTTAGACCTATACAAGAAATCCAGAAAAATTGACTAGGTTCTAATTTTCGGTCATCTTTAGTTAGGCACTGAATAAAATTGTTTTACAACCACTTGTTGGTGCTATCCCGTGGATAAAGAGATACTTATCTTCTCTCGCAAACAATAAGATATTTCAAATTCTATCTACTAAGTCCAAAAACAAAGCAATGCTTTCGAAAAATGACAGATGAATTAACTTTCAAATAATTTTATCTGACAGATACTTATCCCGCAGAGATATTAATGTTTTATATACCCGAGTTGACTTGATATTTAAAATTAAATAATTGTGTATACTGATCGATTATTCTAGAACAATAGAATATACAGAACTTTCAAGATATTGAAGGGTCAAGAATATATTTTTTCCATAAAATTCAATAATATTCTTTCAATAATGCGAAATTTTTAACATACCATGATTAATATAATGATCAATATGAAACTAAGCGTACTGAACATAATCTAATAGATAATATCTTCAAGGTGGAGATAGTGGTAGAAGAGTTCGGTAAAGAGGTTAGCACAGGAAAAATTTCATATATAAGGAATGCATCATTCAAAATAAACGCAGTGAAATCGATTTAAAACAAGTAAGCCAAAAAAATATTAAACACGTTATTATAAAGTTTATAATAATTCTTCTCTTAATTTTCTTACTATAAAAAATACAATTCATTAAGCCATCCTTCCTATTTGCCATATTGAATAATAATATGACATTTTGTTCTTACGCCTAATCTCAAAGTTGAATCTGCCGACGAAATTAATAAATTTAAAATTCATACTAATATTGATAAATCTCGATACTACGTAGGCATTTAATATATATAAATTTTCAATAATAATGGAAAATTATTAATTTTAATCGAAAAAATTATTTAATAATGTATAGTCATCCACTTTACGTAAATGTTGAAAGTTTCAGAGCTCTAGCTAGTTCGGTCAAAAATCAATTACCAAATTCCACCACAAAAAGCAAACATACAAAGAGAGTTAAATAAAAGCGTGTTATTAATATGAACCTTAGAAAAAGTATGAAATAATTATATGTTTATGATTTTATACGCTGTGAAGATTAATATTTGTTAATACTAAGCTATCCCAGAAGATCTAGAAGGTACGTCGTGGTACGGAAAGAAATATGCTAGGAATCACTAGAAATGTTAGAAAATCATATTGCAAAGCCCACAAACTATTTATAAACAAAGAAAATTATTTCCACAGACAAAAAATAATCAATGGAGTAAGAGCTTTTTGACTGAGCGCTCCTTTGCTGTCCGAGTGGGTGACTCTCTATTTGCACCGCAAGTAGTTTTAAGTGGAGTTCCACAGGGAAGTGTGCTGGGACCAATTCTCTTTATTTTATACATTTTGGATCTTTGTGCTGCTGTCCAGTCCACTGTGAGTTTCTTTGCCGATGACACAAAACATTTCGGTAACCCCCTTACTGACCCTGAGGTGTTACAGAGAGACTTAAATCAATTATCGGAGTGGACAAAGCAGTGGCTCATATGTCTTAATGTTGACAAATGTTGTGTTCTCCATGTCGGCAAGAATAACCCAAATATTGAGTATACCTTAAACGAAAGCCTGATTAAGTCAGTGGTCTCGCAGAAGGATCTGGGTGTTACTATTACCAAGGACTTTAAATGGTGTGAGCACGTAGCGAGTGTGGTTAAAAAGGCTAACTCTATTTTGTATTTAGTGAGAAGATCATTCCAACATCTGACAGTACCACTATCCACAACTATTTATAAGACATATGTGAGGCCTCTCCTCGAATATGCCTCTCAGATCTGGAATCCATATTTTGCTAAAGATATACTTTTACTGGAAAAAGAGACGAGCCACAAAATTGCCATTGGGTCTTAAAAAACTGGAGTATGCGGAAAGGCTGAGAGTATTGAAACTGCCCACTCTTCAGGAGCGACGAGCAAGAGGCGACCTCATTGAGACATTCAAGATTCTATCGGGCTACTACAATATTCCTGATATGACAGATATGTTTGCATTTATCACTAATGTGGGCCTTCGAGGACATCACCTGAAGTTGAACAAGTCTCGGTTCTCGTGTAACCCAAGAAAGCATGCATTAAGCAACAAAGTGGTCAATATGTGCAACAGTTTGCCTGAGGGCGTTGTGTCTGCAGCCAGTGTCAACCAATTTAAGAATAGGCTGGATATTCAAATGAGAGACAGTGATATGGGCCTATCAGCTTAAGCTGCCTGCCCATTATCAATAGTAATAATAATAATCTACAAGACTCACAAAATTTTGTTGGGTACATGAAATTATCGGAATATTTTCAAGCATGTTTCCATATTGAAAATATGCAAAGAAAAAAACCTTACAGAAAACCAGGAATACTTCAAGCTTGTGAAAAATGGAAACCAATTCATAATGCCTAAATTTAAAACAACACTAATGCAGAACCACTATATTTATAAAATCATTAACTACTACAACAATTTACCTATCGAGATACGCTGCATCAATAACCTTTCAGAGCAAATTAAAACAAACCTTCCTCAAATCCAACTAAATTCATAAATCATTTAAACTTATAGATTTTTTCAAAATACTTCAACATTTCATTGTCAAATTACCTTTTATTACCGTATTGTTAAAAATAAATGTACCTATATACAAAATAATAACTGAGGCTCCCTCATCAGAACAGCTTCTCTTCACTGATAAGGTCTACATGACTACGAAGTATTAAAAAAATAAAAAAAATAGTGAGAGTGGCGTAGTTAAGATTGGCGAAGGACTAACGGAGTCATAAAGGCAGACTTGTGGACAGACCTTCATCCGTATTGAATTGACTGATGCTGATTTCGCAAAAATGTATAAATTTCTTTTACTTGCAGGAAAATTTGCAACGGTCGTATAAAAACGGACATCAAGTATATTGGATAGTTAAGTAGATTTTTTCGATATTTCTTTTAGAAGAAATAAGCAAAATTCCGTCTAGACGGTTCTATCACCAGAATATTTATTGTAGGTACCTACATTTATACCAGCACGCAAATGGTTTATTGGAAAAATATTCGTATTTTTTATAAATTATTTTTTTTAACAATAGATGAAAGTTATAATAATACCTATATGAATAAATTAATTAATTAAGGAAAATAAAAAATAATCTTAAACAAAACTTTAACCCTTTTTACATGAAACAATTATTCTACACATATTTACACTTGGACTTATGACTCACTCAACTTTCACTAACATTGCACTTGATACTTTGTAGATACATAATTACTACCTTATGAAAATAAATCTTACGGACGAATAAAAAATATTATAATTGTGTTCTATAACGGATAGGCGTAGCCTAGTAGAGTGGCATAATCTACAAATTTAACAAAAAAAAGTGTAATTTATCTTATATTTTATTGTTAAATTAGTATTAAGTACCTTTATTTGTAAACAAGGATTTTTTTGAAATAAATAAATAAAATAAAATAATAAATAACCGCGCATATTTTTTAATTCAACACAATGATCAATTAAATATATGCAACTTGCAACCATTGAATTAGGAATTAGCAATATTGTGCATAGACTAGTTTTCGTTTAAGGATTCATTTGGCTCAGTGTGCGTAACACAATGTTGCAAGAACAAGTAGTAATTCATGAATACAATTTTTGTAATATATATTTTATGTTTTTTGATGCGGATTGACATTTGATGTGTGTGGGGATAGACAATGGCAAGTGTTACCTTGCAGAAACGTCGGCCTAGGTTTCCCTCAGGTATCCGTCCACATACGCGACCTATTCCAGAAATATATTTAATTCTAATCCAGAAATATATGAAATATATATAAAAAACGTATTTCAGATCTATATATATATATATATATATATATACCCACGTATGCGATCCACGTGAGTAATCCAGAAATCATATGTCTCGTAGCTAGTAGAAAAAACTTCAGAGAAGTCTTCTTCATTCAATTTTGAGTATAAAATATTCTTTACACTTTGGGCAAAATGTCAATAAGCGACATAAGAATTTGCGTTTTTTTTTTTCAATATTTCTGGCTTATCTATTGTAAAACATTGGATTTTCACTACATTTACTTATATGGAATATAAAAAACGCACAAAAAATATTTTTTAAATTACTGCATGGTTTTAATCATTTTATATGACTTGTATCAAAGCGAAAGAATTTTAAAAATTCGATATACATTACTTTCATGGTAGTGTTGGGCAAAATATATTTAAAAAAAGATGCAAACTTTCGTGTCGCTTATCTCCGCAACTGTCCAGAAGTGTAAATAATATTTTGTATTCAAAATAGAATTAAGAAAACTATCCCAAGTTTTTACTACTAGCAATGAAACAGTCTGTATACAGTGTATACACAAATGTACGGAGAAAAAATGGTTTATAGTAATATAATATATTGCTTTTAGGATTTTATTAGGATGCTATTTACTTTTAATACATAATAATTTTTATAGTGTAAGTGGTTAATTTAGTGATGGTATTTTAAACGGTGACCCAGTAACCGTTACTTGAGATTTATAGTGATATTTTCAATTCGACGGGCAACCATTGATACTAGACATCTTAGTTATCAATTATCGATACAATCAGAAACAAATCCAAAATAACTGTAACGAAAATAATCGGTTAAAATAACGGTTTGACCATCACTAGTTAATTCAGAGATTTAGTGGATAATGTTTTTAGCTTATCAAGCAAATGCCCGCTCCGCCGTGCGTCATGTAAGTATGTATTTGCATTTAGCAGGGGCGTGCAGTGAGAACAAGATGCATGACTTTTATTTACAAGTATAATTGGAAAAAATATAAATTAAATATTTATCTGGCAGAAAATTATGAAATATGAAAATCTGAATAATATGTTAATTATTATTATAGGAATATTACGAGATACATCTCTTATTTCGGTTTATTTTCAAAATATATGCTTAGGAAAAAATCATGCTTCTTGTTCTCACTGCACACCCCTGGTATCTAGATATTTTTTTAAATAAATATGTAAATAATCTGAATAATATGCTAATTATTATTATAGGAATATTACGAGATATATCTCTTATTTCGGTTTATTTTCAAAATATATGCTTAGGAAAAAATCATGCTTCTTGTTCTCACTGCACACCCCTGGTATCTAGATATTTTTTTAAATAAATATGTAAACGAACACAATTTATAAATGTCAAATTAGAAAAAGCGGTTGCGTTTCGCAAAGAGCTACCGCCACCTTGCGAAGCTTTAAAAACACCTGTTGTTAATAATACCAACCCTTAAAAATTCTCGGCTCAGCGTCAAAATTCATAGGTGTTCGTTTTTTTATATTATCCCTTCTGAAGCCACTCAGATGTAGGTACCGAGAACGAGCCCTTCAAACCGATTTTTAATAATCCTTAAAATAACATTTTGTCGAATATAAATGAAAACTAACCATTTAAAGCGAATTACTAACAATGTTATAATTTAATCTTTGATTTAATTCAAGATTTTTAGAGAAAATTACTAAAAATAGTAAATATTTGGGTAAAATGTAAGACAAAAACTATTTTAAAAAGCGTTGAAACCAATAAAATGATTAGTTTCTCATTTAAAATGCTTAAAAATCACATATTGTAACATGAGTTCACACCACAGCTGCGTGAGGGTTAGCCTCGTGTATGTAGGTATCAAACTTAGGTATTTAAAAAACATTTCAAACCCACTACAAAGTCCATTATTCTAGTATGATGATGCTTAAACTTCAATCAATGTTCGTCAACATATCGGAGATTTGAAATACACAACACACCACACTCAAAATAAGGAATAATCGGCCGTATTCTGAAATAAGTAATATTACTTGTCTGTATTGTACAACAGTTATTGTACAACATTGCAATGCCGCCAATTTTTAAGTTTTAAGTTAGACAGAAATTAATGAATCCAATCAATTAGAAAACCCTAAAACGTAAACAAACGTTAACTTATTCACAATTATGAATAATGAGCTTTCCAATTGATTGCATCCATTAAGTTTAAACCTGTCAAACTTAAAACGTCAAAATTGGGGGCATTACAATAAATAGCTGTCAAGATACAGAAGTAGCAATATTGCTTATTTCAGAATACGGAAGTATATATATTTCATGTTTTTTTATTCAATACGCCATAAAAACACTATAGACAATTATGAACATCGCTGGATAACCTCAATTCTTTATATGAATAAATTTAAAAAAAAACTAGCGAGCCTTTCCAGTAGTCGCATATTATGATGTGTAACATTTGACATCTCACAATTAAAAGTATCATGCAACAAACATAAAAATGAGCAGTAACAGAAATCAACATCAAAATTCAAAAAAGCTAATACCTATACATTAATTAATTAGTAAATACAGGTAAAGAAAATATGAAGAAAATAAGAAAATATGTGCATTTATTTTTTATTGAATTTTGCCGCACTAGGTAGGTACCGTATATCTACATACGCATTTTGTTTAGAAATGTATTTGGTCAATTATATGTTTTTATTTATTTTCATAGATGGCGGTAGTGTGCCGCCATAAATATTGTATGAAAAATTTGAATAAATATTTTAAAACAATCACATAAATTACATAAAATTTCAGAATGTAAATCTTTTAGGGTAGATATTGTTTAAATAATGTAAAAAAAATGTATTTATTGGATAGTTTCGATGAGCCAAAATATATCAAAGTTACAACATTCACACGCTTGACACCAGCAACGTAACATATATACAAAATCAGAAGCGTTGGTTGTTGGAAGCGTGCGTCTTCGCTGTGATGGCACTTGCTGGACACTGATTTGTTTATAAACGATGATTTTTTCCATCACGCGCGCTCATTGGTTAAATGAAATTGCGCGTGCCTTATTCCCTGTTACCCATTTCCGTCCTTTTTCACGAAATCACTGCCACAGATTGCAGGAAAGCGAGAGGAAGGAGATGTTACATATTAAAAAAAATGAAGACATTGAATCTGCCGACTAAAATTCACAAATTTGATATCGGAATATTATCTCGAACCTGCGTAGGCATTTGTTGTTCTATAAAAATGGAAAATTATTAATTTTCACCTAAATAACGCGTAATCGCCTAAAAATTGAAATAATGTACTTATAGTGCGGGAAGTCGGTGAAAAAACCAATTACAAGATTCCATCACAACAAACGAGCAAGCAAACAAACCAACAACTAACACAATAAGGGCCGGTTGTTTCAAGTTGGATTAAAGTAAGCGTTCTCTTAAAGCATAGATTTTTACGTTCTCCACCAATCAGACGATCCGTTTTCGTAAAAATCTATGCTTTTATCGACCGCTTACTTTGATCGAACTTGAAACAACCGGGCCTAAGAGAGTAAAATAAAAGCATTTAAAGAATATGATGTATTTAAACAACTTATATAAAATTTGATCGATATCGATTTATATAATACGCACCTCATAACCTCATCACACTTGAAAACAGTCCACGCAGTTCGCTACATACAGGTCAACCGCTGAGAGCTTTGGCATGATCATTTCATGGTGTTTTCTTCTGTCTTCTGCTTATGTGCGGAGGGAACGGTAGTGCAAATGAGAGAGAAATACATATTTTTGCATGAGTCACGCAAAGGCTTTCGGCGGTTGACCCGTAATAATTTAAATTAAATAATTCTTTTGTCGACAAACATCTACACATGCATATTACACTACAAGTAATAGATTAGGAACCAGCGACCCCAGACTTAAGTTTTAGTATCAAACCTGGATATTTTCTATGTAAATTATAGTACTACAGTAGGTAAGAAGGTTTGGATATTATGACATTTGAGTTCGGGGAATTTTGGCAGATAACAGGTATACAGACACTTAAAGTATAAGATATCAGAAAATATTGAAAATATTTTAGGTTTAATTCTATAACGTAATAACGTACGTAAGACTGGCGGTCGTTGGCTCCTGCTCTATAACGATTGATATTAAGTCATGGTTGCTTGAACATTTTCGACTCATAATCAAGGCAGGAATCCACCTGTAAAGATTATTTGATAATCTTGCTTTATTTATTTTGTTTTTCTATGTTACCTTGAGCTTTTATTTTTTTATATCTTAATTTTACTCTATTTTTTCTCTATTGTTACCATGCATACACAAAATATGTTTCCTTTAACTTATTATTATTGACTCGCCCGTATTCCGAATACAGCAATATTGGGAGCTAAGATCTTTATCCTAACACTTAATAGACGAAAATAAAAAAATAAAATAAACGAGCTGCAGCTATGCGTCGGTGGTGTGGTCAGAGGGAGAAAGAAGTACATGACGGTCATCCGTCAAACGTCAAATATGAAAACAACCCAACAATATTTCTCTTTTCTATGTTCCAAAGCGACAATGTCAATTTTGCCATAATTTTACATCAGGACGCTGTGGGAGAAGAAGTTAATAAGTGCATTTGAAATAACGTTTTTTCTATAAGCTTTAAATACAGCATTAGTATTTATTTTATGTAATTTTAGTCGAAACATGAAAATTGTGAGGTTACGTCGCGGCAGAGCGAAGCTGTCAGACCTGACCGGAGAAATCGCAAATAATCGAAAATGTACCAATCTTCTTATTTAAGTACGACGAAAATGGACATATATCTACGTTTCGCTTATTTTTTTATTTTATTTTCGTCTATGAAGTGTTTGGATAAAGATCTTAGATCTCATTATTGCTATTTTCGGAATTCGGGCGAATATTTGATACTACTTCAATAAATGTTTGTTTCTGTATGGGAGAGGTAGAGTCCATTCACTTTAGATAAGCCTTTTGCATTAGTGTGAGTAATACCCTCTGTAACACGTAAATTATGAAATTGTATTAGTTTTTTAAACCAAATTCATTGGCCGTTCCAGTACCACTCTGACCGGCGAGCGGAGCGGTCGTTTCTTTGTTTAATATTTTTCCCTTAAAGATTCGGTGACTACAAAATCACAAATATTTTTAAATTAGGAAAGGAGAAATCGCTTTCAGGTCAAACAAAGGAGAATTCAAACATTTGTTATTTAGAGTATGAACTTTTTGCGTCTATCATTTACTCAAAAAAAGAATGTTACGAGATTTTGTAAACGGACTATTAGGCGTCTGATACACATGCTTCTTTAGTGGCACGTGAGCATGCGCAGTATCGACTTTGACAGTGGCATGCTTATTAGTGGCATGTGTGTACGCACATTGCTAGAAATGAGCATGCCACCTAGTGGCATGCTCAAAAATCAACCGCCGGTTGATTTATAAGCATGCCACTGTCATTCACCATAGAGAAGGGGTATCTTTGGAGCATGTGTGAACAGACTTGCTTATTTATGAGCATGCTTATGTCATTCGCGGGCTTCGCGGCTAGTATTATCGATGCGATCTTCTCAGTCCGCGACAGATGAAACAAATATGGCGCGTTGGGGAGATGAAAAAACTTTACTTTTCGTAACTTATTATAGGAATCACGAATGTCTGTGGAATGCTCGGTCACCGTTGTGTAAAAATAATATAGTGAGGAATAATGTTTACGAAACTTTATTAATAGGCATGAATGATTCAAATCTTACAATAAAAATTATATAAACTAAAATCAAAAATGTGCGGATGGAAACTCGGGAACTTTTTTGATTTATTGGTTGACTTGAATTTTCTATTTCAGTTTGCAAAGTTTCCATTTTGAACAAGAGCGTCTCTATTCTATGACAAGAGCATGCCACTAATAAGCATGTGTGTTTGATTGTTAGCTTTGGGCATGCTTATTTATGAGCATGCCACTAATAAGCATGCCAGTAATGAGCAAGTGTGTACAGTTGTTAGGGCATGCTTATTAGTGGCATGCTCATTAGCATGCCAGTAAAGAAGCATCTTACTCACACTAATGCAAAAGGCTTACCTAAAGCGGATGGACTCTACCTACAGTGAGTGGAATTTTACACGCCTCTCGGGGTCGCGTCGCCCTTTAAACGATTTTTTTCCCAAAAATTTTTTTTTCGAATTTTTTTTTTACAAGGTGGTGCAACTATAAAATGTTATTGGCTATCGACATCGCGGCAATAGCCGTTAGTAATAAGTGAAGAGGAATACCTTTCGTCGCAGCGGCAGTGCATGAGCGTGTTGGGGCGCCAGTTGAAGAGGCCGTACTTGGCCTCGGCGGCGCCGATCCAGAAGGGGCAGGCCGTGTCGTGGCTGCGGCAGCAGCGGTCCGCCCCGCTGAAGGCGCCCAGCTCGGCGTGCCGGCCGCCCGCGCCGCCGCGCCCGCACCAGCGCGTGCCCGGCACCAGCACGCCGGCCGCGCGCGCGCGCCTGCCGGACCTGCCGCCCCGATCGCTGCCCGCCCAGGGTTCGGTTAGTCACAGATCGTGCGAGATGCGAGAGGTGTGTGCGAGAGGGTGTTATACAAGGGACCATGGCAGACCTCGGTGCAAGAACCCGGAAAATGATCTATAGTCACATATTTCCCATAAAAATTTAAATTGATCTCACACTCGTTGGAACTAAAAGTAATCAATATTTATAAAAAATCTACTTTGTGGTTAAATATTCTGGAAACCATGTTATATTTATCGATAAAAATTAAATTGACCTAATACTCGTTGGTACTAAAGTACTCAATATTTAAAAAAAAAATACTTTGTGGTTAAATACTCCACAAACCATGTTTTATTTTTTAACAAAAAATAAAATCGACCTAATGCTTGTTGGTACTAAAAAAATTTTTTTTTCAAAG
The DNA here is from genome assembly GCA_016648135.1 of Agrypnia vestita. Classification (NCBI taxonomy): domain Eukaryota; kingdom Metazoa; phylum Arthropoda; class Insecta; order Trichoptera; family Phryganeidae; genus Agrypnia; species Agrypnia vestita. The sequence goes on along the minus strand of JADDOH010013308.1, from coordinate 51,346 downwards.
TACTTATACTTTGTGTTTAAATATTCCAGAAACCATGTTATATTGTTCAATAAAAATTAAATTGACTTAATTAAATTGACTCGTTGTTACTAAAAATAATCAATATTATTTTTAAATATACTTTTTGTTAAATATTCCAGAAACTGTGTCATATTTTCCAATAAAAAATAAATATATTGACTTTATACTCGTTGGTATTAAAAATAGAAAATATTATTTTTCAAAATATGCAGAAACTGTCATATTTTCTTAATAAAAACTTTTTAGTATTTTTAGTGACACTCGTTACTAAAAAAACTCTTACCAGCAGATTCTGAATGGCAATGAAAACTTGAGAATGTTTATACATATAGTCGTGTTTTTTTAGATAGAAAAATTGTGGAATTTTAATGTGAAATTAAGAAGAACACCACCTTACCAAAGAAAGGCCAGTTTTTCGTGTTTATATAATATGCACAAGATATTAATAAGAAGTAAGTCTAATTAAAAATATTTTTTATATGCGTTATGTTGGCAAAGCGTGTAAACACGCACGTGCAACAGTTTAGAAGTAACATTACTTACAAATACCTTAATTTTTTATTAAAATCGCACATCTGATTCAACAAATTAATTACTTGAGCAATAATTTCCAATAGAGTGTTTAGGTCAATGATCTTAATTTTAGACAAAGGATTGAAAGATCAAGATTGGGTTCTTGCACTAAGATCATCATCTATTACCGATTGAAAGAGAAGAACCAAAACACACACATATGTATGGTGCTTACAAGCAAAACAGTACAAGTGAAAATATGAAAAAATCTTGGTATTTCAAAATAAACAATATCTTACCATCTTGTTTTTTTTTTTTAAAATAAATTGCATTTTTTGAAACAATTGCATGACTATTTTATGAATCCTAATATTACATATAATACAATCCACCAAGCATGGGCGAAAGCGAGTCGACATGATAATATACTTAACACTAAACATAAAAGTGAAAAAGCACCTGTGTAAAATCATCGATATAACTGCAAAATGAGTTAAAACCGTACCACAAAGAAACCACCAGCATTTTATTGACAACACACTTACCCGAATCATATTGATATAAACATGTTCCTTATACTTCAGTGAAAATTGACAGTAAAATTTTCAATCAGTCGTTAAGTATCACACGAGCAAGGAATATGTTTGCATTCTCTCTGGAATACATTTATAACTAAAATACAGTCCACAAGTGACAAGCGTATATAAGATAAACATCTTAGAAATATACCGGTGGAGAGAAATATATCTCGTGGAGAGCAAGACGCGCGATTGCCTCAAACCTACAAAAAATCCGACCACAGCAAGGTTTGTTTATGGTAGTGGCAAAAGATTATTCCACGAACCATATACGGTGTTGTTCTTCGTATTGTATACCATATTTTGTCGACCGTAACGACAAAGTGATAGTCTAGAAGACCTGAAAGAGTGACCAACTTCCCGAACACAGTGATGAGTGATGATGAGTCGTGGGTTTCTGGGTAAGACCCAGAAACAGTGATGAAGTCCTCACAATAACAATATCTATCATTGGATTAGAGAAAAAATTGCGTGGAAAGCGACGGCCCAGCTGAACACCATTCCAAAAAAGTGTTTCCAACAATGGCGGGACCGCTGGGAGAAGTGTGTCCGTTACCAAGGGGACTACTTTGAAGGAGATTAGATAGACGGTGTGTATGAATAAATGTGTTTCTGCCGACCAAAGGTTCCATATTTTAGAACAATATTTTCATTGCCTTAGAGGGATTTCACAAAAACAACTTTTCGTTGAAATAGCGGTATTGAAGATTTTTAAAGATAATTGGTGATTTTTTAAAAATATTACTGATGTTTCAAATTTCTGGTGCCATTAATACTCACGTCATACATCTTTCTTACTATTTATTATCTTCTCATTCATTCGTTCAGCATGATCAAAACACCTCATCCTCTTTTTATTTTAGACACTGTTAGGGCGTCATCTAACGGATGGCGCCCAAACAATTTTGATATTTAGTTCGTAATTGATGTATTGGTTCGAGGACGATATCTAGTGGATATTTCGGAGTTTCGTGTGTGATTTCAGAATCAGTAAAGGACAAGCAAGCATCTTTCGATTCAATTTAGTGATTTGGTTCTCATGTTTTGTGCAGGCGATTAGCATAAAAATATTCGTCTTGCGTCGTGATCAAGGAGAATTTCACTCCATCAGTCGTGTCAGACGATTGTCAGACAATTGATACAGGTCGAGTGATCATTCTGGTTTAAACAGTCACTAAATTAGTGTATATTATAGATATCTCACAGAGACGAAAGGGTATTAATTATGGGAAAGTAGGTATAGAAGTCATTTGGGTGTAACAGGACTTATGACCTGTCTTTTGGTTGGCTTAAGTGATCACTTTACACAATTGTAACATTCACCATTTCCACCCATGATAGAATATACCATGCTTATTCATTTTTTGGAAGTTGTATATATGTTCAAATTGCGTGAAGCTTTCATATATGAGTTGTAAGCGCCTTTTCCATGCGGCCTGTACAAAGCCATTTTCATTCCCCTAAATCCCCACAGATGTCGCTAATGAGAAAATCTACAATTGATTTTACGGAATTTTGGGAGCAATATACTTTTATTATGTGTAATGAAATTCATCCGAATACTTGCATTACACTAGGATACGCCAGGAAATATTATTTCCAATTTTTTTTAAATTCCTTTTTGACCAGTATTTACAATTCAGAATATTTTGAGTTTGTTCAAATCTTTCAGAACAGTGCTGGATTTATGTCACAGAAATATTATTAATCAATTTATTAGTGTATATTATAAATCAATTGTAGATTTTCTCATTAGCGACATCTGTGGGGATTTAGGGGAATGAAAATGGCTTTGTACAGGCCGCATGGAAAAGGCGCTTACAACTCATATATGAAAGCTTCACGCAATTTGAACATATATACAACTTCCAAAAAATGAATAAGCATGGTATATTCTATCATGGGTGGAAATGGTGAATGTTACAATTGTGTAAAGTGATCACTTAAGCCAACCAAAAGACAGGTCATAAGTCCTGTTACACCCAAATGACTTCTATACCTACTTTCCCATAATTAATACCCTTTCGTCTCTGTGAGATATCTATAATATACACTAATTGATTAATAATGCCTCTGTGACATAAATCCAGCACTGTTCTGAAAGATTTGAACAAACTCAAAATATTCTAAACAGTCACTACGCTAAGACCTATTTCATTTATTTTCTATTCCTAATTAATTTGTTCATTCTTTACTCTAGCATAAATAGATTTACTGCATATACGCTTAAGTGACCTTATTTCGATTGCATTCAGTCAAGTTTTTTCATCTTCTACCAGACCCATGCTTCACTTCTATACATTAGCAATAGTAAAGAACTCTGTACTTCACACACAATATTTGGGTTATTTATCACTACCATAATTTCGGGATGATCAGTCCCTTTCGTTAGCGTTATAATTAATTATATTTTAAATTGAAGTGTTGCACCGCGAAGTGACTGCCAAATTAGTCAATGGTATCAAAACTCATTTGTTGCGTGCGTTTACTCAACATTCTTTCTGTGTTTGTTTTTTGTTTCTTGTGGTGGAATCTTGTAATTGATTTTCACCAACTTTCAAAATTTACGTAAAGTAGATGACTACACATTATTTTTGACATGATTTGGTCATTATTTCAGTTAAAATTAACAACCGCGTCACTCACAAGCAAGAGCCGCAGAAACAGCTGAAGAACATGCCGATCGAAAATTTGTTTTAAACTTTAAAACAATGTGTTTAATTCCAAAAAATCATAAATAAATATCTCATCAGTGACATCTGTGGTCATTTAAGAGGAATGAAAAAGCTTTGGATGCCGGTCGCGCTGAGGATTGTTGCAACACATATACGGACGTCGTATACATGTCGTATAATTCAAATACATATATAGGTACAACTTCCAAAAATTTAATAGACATGGTGTTCTATCATAGATGGAAATGGTGAACGTTACATTGTGTAAAGTGATAGGTCGTAAGCCCTATGAACACCCTAAGACTCCCATACCTATTTTCCCATAAAAATATAATTTCGTCTCTGCGAGACATCTATAATATATTGATTGATTAATGACGTCCCTGTGACAAAAATCCAGTACTGTTCTGAAAAATTTGGAAAAACTTAAAATATTCTGAACGTGTTTAATATTTGGATACTGCATGAACGATGTTAAAAAATCGATTACGAATGTATGCAAAGAAAGCGTATAAAGGAATATCTTCATTTTTTTACTAGTCTTCGGTTGCATTTGCCTGGTGTAATCGTGGAATGAAGTCGTGAATAAGGAAAATTATTAATAATTTTTTAATTTTTAATTTCAAGAATACTTTTTATTCAACCACGAGTTATATCGTTCCAGAGACAGATCGTTAAATATTCGATATATCGTCGACTGCGCGGTCTGCGGTATAAACTTTGGTTGCATTACAATAGAGATGAGACATGTGTAAGAAAGTAGTTAAACACAATGCTGACCGCACGATATTAAGTTATATTACAGTGGGTACCTAAATATTCGTAAATATAGGAAACACAACGAAAACGGAGAATGAGCGGCTCATGTGAACAAACGGATTAAAATTAGCGTGGCAATTTCTTCCAACCAACCACACAATTATTGGTTCACGTCTTTGCTAAGCCCTAGTATACATTTATACTATCTTTTTAGCAGCCACGGAGAGGCGGCCGTAGGAACATACGAGGAGCGGCCGGCCCAGGGTTCAAGCCCCATCTTCGGCCGTTTCATTTGTTTTTAGTCGTTTCGCATTTGCACTTTGCAATTCGTACGAAATTACTGACGTTACACGAAGTTACGGAGACAGACAGACAGACAGACGGTCAGACGGACAGTCGGACAGACAACGAAATCATTATGTTTGATTGATAAACATTTTTAGGGATTATTATACGGGATGTCTCATAGCCTGCCTTGATAATGAGTCGAAAGTGTTCGAGCAACCATGACCTAATATCAACATTTATGGAGATACGCAATATCAAATTTTGCATTTTTTCAGTATTTCTAAATAATTTTTTGCAAAAAATTGAACTGTCATTACAGTAACTTGTATTGACTTTAAATAATTCATTTGCTTCAATAATTGCTCTGCATTAATTGCACTGCGTGTTGCTGGAACAGGCTGGAGACACTTGTAATTGTGATAGTATGTTTGTGCATTATATACTAGTTATTGGTATTTCAACCGGTTATTTTCGGTACAGTTATTTGGAATTTGTATCCGATTGCGTCGATGATTGGAAACTAATTTTTTATAATTCAACGGGCAACCATCGGCACAAGAAAACAGTTCAATTGTAGTTACCTATCATCGGTGCAGTCGGATACAAATTCCAAATAACTGTACCGAAAATTACTTACTTACTTACTTACCATCACGCCGTTTCCCCGAGGGGGTAGGCAGAGAGGATAGAGCGCCATACTCTTCTGTCCTGACATACAACTTTCGCTTCGTCTACATTCATACATCTTCGCATGCAAGCTCGACGGTTGTTCAGACTTCTAACAGGACCATCTTCCATTGTTTTTGTCATTCATACTATCACACAGTTATCCTATCCATTCCTCCCCTAATATTCCACACTCCCACTCTGCACTCTATCCTCCTCTTCAATCAATCAATCTCCCCGGGTAATGCGGCATGGCTGATTGCGAGTCTCGCCGATACCTAACCGGTTAAAATAACGGTTTGACCATCACTATTATGTACCCAGTATTCCGCTAGTGTCTTATTATATAGACGAAATTCTCCGTTCCACAGTTTCGAGCCTAGCGGGTGACCCGGTAACGAACCGAAGGCGAGGCATTCCGCCACGTCTCTAAAAGTACACAACCCTGACCATTGGGGAAGGAAATTGGATCGGGCGGGGTAATCGGCTTAGGGCCGCTCCGTCGGACAGAGTTGCGGAGGAGTGCTCGCTACTCTCGCGAGAGGGCAGCGCGGGAGGCTGCGCGATCCTTCTATTGTCGGCAAATAAATAAACATTTCGCGACGGGTGATTTAAGTTAATAATAATAATAATAATTGGATAATTTGTATAGCGCCGTTTTCGCGAAATACTCACCTCAAGGGCGCTTTACATAGAGAAATTATTATCTTGCAAGACAACTTACTGCTAGAAAAGAAAAAACTTATTTACTATTACTTATTCACTAGGTGGCATACAAGAAGTGGAATTAAAATTGAGTACTATAATAGTTTGTGAGTCCCTGAAAGAATTATGTGTTTTCGCGGAGTGCACAATATGAGTAGAAAACATTAGCTAGCGTTGTTGTGGTTAGATTTTATAGGTTTTTATAGGATTGTCTAAATAAATGCGTCTTAAGTTGTTTTTTGAACAGTGGTAAGCTGTCAGTTTGTCTCAGTTTGTTAGGTAGTTTGTTCCATAACTTTGGTCCAGCCACCGCGAAAGCACGATCACCGAAATTAGTTTTGTGGACGCGATTTACTTCAGCTAACCTATTTGTATTAGATGTTGATGCTGAGCGAAGTGTTAGTTGTCTATTATTTGTGGAGAATGGAATGCAGAAGTCGGTATATATATATATTTTCAGGTGCATCATTTAAAAGTTGAGCGTTATTCAAAGGTCCAAGTTAGGTACTCACAGACCCCGTGTGGCATGGCAGAAATGGAGATCGCTCACTGGAGTTTTGTGTGATAACCGTGTACCAGTGAGAATTAAAGGTTTTGTATATAAAACTGTAATAAGACCTGCAATGATCTACAGCTCCAAAAACTCCGTACCAGTGAAATGATCATTCTGTCTGCAGTGTGGCTTGGAAAATTTACATTACGCGCACAATAATGTAAATTAGCACACCAATAGTGTGTAAGCTAGCCTCTTTAATGATAAATAAACTAATACTGGAAATCTATATTACGATTGCTTCAAGAACACTTGCCATTATCAGTTTCAAAAAATATTTAAATGGTACAATTTTTTTTAATGAAACGAGATGCACTTGCAGATTATTTTAAAATACCTACACTTAGATATTTTTTAATATGTAAAGATATTATATATTCATTATTTAAAATTCGAATCTCTTTAAGAAGATATCCATCGATATTTATATTTTTTTCTTACGTCAATTCATTTATTTCAATAGGCAAGTATATTTTTGATGTTTTTATTTTTATGTAGGAATGTACGTACCAATAGCTGGAAATCGGACGTATACACGGTGACGTATCTTTATTATAATTGCTCCTAAAACGATGCATGCAGTGAACAACATTTCCATTGTCATATAAAAATCAAAAAATAACGAAATCTTATGAAAAGCAGCAGGCAATAATATTGTTTAACGTATACAATACTAGTAGGCAGTGAATGTTTGGAACAAGTAGATGAGTTTGTGTAGGTACTCGAGAACTATGTTAGATAGAAGAAGGAAGGTTGAGAAAGATATCGAAAAGAGATATTCGGGGAATAGGGTGAACGGTGCATAGGGTGAACCTACCGAGGCAGGACTAGTGGTACATAATGGAATTCTGGTACCAACACTGATACATGGAAGTGAAACCTGGAGCTGGCGGAAGAGGAACGAAAGCAGACTGAATGCAGTGGAGATGAGATTCCTCAGACGTATGTGTGACAAATCTATTTATGATCGGGTAAAGAATGAAGATATTAGGAATGAATGTAAAGCTGTTCTTAGCATAATTAATATAATTAAAAAAGGGTCGCTGAGGTGGTTTGGGCATCGAATAACGACTAGATTAACCAGACACTGGAAGATGGTCCCGTTAGAAGTCTCAGCAACCGTCGAGCTTGCATGCGAAGATGTATGAATGTGGATGAGGCGAGAGTCGTATGTCAAGACATTAGATTGTGTCGCTCTATCCTCTCTGTTTACACCCACGGGGAAACGGCGTGATGGTAAGTAACTATTTTCATTTCCGTACTTTTTTTTTGGCGTAGACTGCATTTGTCCCCATCAGAAGAATTAGAGTTTGATGAATTTGGTACTTGAAGCGATGCCGCGAGTTTTGGTTGCAGTACAAGTGAAGTAGGTACGTGGTACCTAATATTAATAAATACCAAAAAATCAATATCCATTATATTTTATTTTATGATTATAAAGTAGGAGGTAGTGGCTAAACAACTTTCTCACTGCGTTAATCGATAAACTGATTGATAGTTTCTTTAGCTTGTTAATAATTCTTCAAAGAAATTCCGAATTTCACGACAAGATTGCGACTACCTAACAGTCGTTTTGACACAGGTTAATGGCAGCGCAATGTTTATTACAAACTGCTCAAATATTCTAGATTAAGCTGTGTTATCGTTTGTTAAAATGAATTTATTCAAGGAATATTCGATTAATTTTTAATGGCCGTATCCATAGACGAAATATTTTAAAGTACAAAATAAGTTTCTGACATCTCTGCGTGAGAGAGTGCGGGCATTATCCTTGGCTCTACGCAACCAAGTTCCCGAAGTTTACATGGCTACAATAGCTTAGAGACTAGAAGGAATCTGTATTTGATTACGCATTTTTATTGATTGTTGCACGGTATGATTAATAATCCTGAAATTATGCGGATCATTGGTTTGTATATTCCTGATAATTATCTTAATTAAGACAGCATTAACATAATATATGTATATAGGACCAACCTGTTTAAATAATAAATAATAAATAGTTTCTTACTGTAAATTAAGATTTGAATTTTAGGCAATTAGGTAATTTAGAATATTTTGAGTTTGTTCAAATCTTTCAGAACAGTGCTGGATTTATGTCACGAGACATTATTAATCAATTAGTGTATATTATAGATATCTATAATATACACTAATTGATTAATAATGTCTCTGTGACATAAATCCGCACTGTTCTGAAAGATTTGAACAAACTCAAAATATTCTGAATTGTAAATACTGGTAAAAAGGAATTTAACAAAAATTGGAAATAATATTTTCCTGCGTGGCGTCCTAAGTGTAATGCCAGTATTCGGATGAATTTCATTACACACAATAAAGTATTGCTCCAAAATTCCGTAAAAAATCAATGGTAGATTTTCTCATTAGCGACATCTGTGGGGATTTAGGGGATGAAAATGGCTTTGTACAGGCCGCATGGAAAAGGCGCTTACAACTCATATATGAAAGCTTTTCACGCAATTTGAACATATATACAACTTCCAAAAAATGAATAAGCATGGTATAATCTATCATGGGTGGAAATGGCGAATGTTACAATTGTGTAAAGTGATCACTTAAGCCAACCATAAAAAGACAGGTCATAAGTCCTGTTACACCCAAATGACTTCTATACCTACTTTCCCATAATTAATATCTATAATATACACTAATTAATTAGGTAATTTGATTACCTTAGAAAATAACACTAAACTTAGCGACCTTATGGACCAAAGAGACCATATGTTGATTTCTTTTTAATTGTCAAATCATATATGATAGGATATAAGAGCAAAGGTAGCAATATCCAAAAAATCAAAAAAAGAATGCAGTCACCGAGGATTAGGAAGGTACTAATTAAAAATGTACTAAATTCTAGATTTTATTTATCTATTTCTTCCAAAATTATGTTTTCTATAAATTTATAGACTATGTTTCCCATAAAATATCGAATTCAGTACATTATGAATTAGTAATCCTCGATGAAGGCATATTTTGTTTATGAAAATGCTGTCTTTCCTTTTATACCACACATGTGTAATAAACAATATGTATTATTACATAGTTTTATACATTAGTAATTTAACAGTGTTTTTCATTTTTTTTAAACGTCGATCAAGGAGTTAATAAACAACATGATGAAAATTACACAAGAAAATAAGAAATCAAAAAAAAAACCAACAAAATAACAAATATTCTGAAAAAGAAACAAAATACAAAAAGGAAAAATGAATACAAAATAATAAATAGAACCAAAGCACAATAAAGTAAAAAAATATCTACTCTACATAAATAATGTAACCACAAACAATAGAAAACTATTTTAAAATAAGGCTCAAGCTACTTTTAGACAGACCCAATATACCTCAGACAAAAAACAAAAACAAAAGTTGAAAAAACACAAAAATAAAACAAAACAAAGGCATGCGGAAAAACTAAAATAGACGACCAAACACACTGATGAAGAATGCGCCGGGAATTTGAAGAATTCCCAAGATTTTTATTTTTAAAGATACATCTAACGTCGATGGTTTTAATTCTTGATTCATAATTTCACATTTGTATTTTTTGCTTTCTTTACGATTACTATATACAACTTTACACTTGTAAACGGACGTGTAAAAATGCAAAAAAAAATCGACCCTTATAAACTTAAGTGTAGGTACTACAAGGTTAAAGATAACATTCAACATATACAGGGTTATTTGGAAAACATTAATAACTTCGCAGAACTATATTTCTGCCTTGATTACGAGTGATCAAGCAGCCATGACCTAATATCAATAGTTATGAAGTTACGCAATATCAAAGGTTGCATTTTTTTCTCAATATTTCTGTCTTATTTTTAACAAAACGTTGAACTATCGTTATAGTAACTTATATCGATTACGAAAATTTCATTCGATTCATACAAGTTAAATAAAATGATGAAAACCCTGCAGAAATTCCAATTGGAATGTTATCCAATTGGAATTGGAAGGTTTTTATTATTTTATTTGACTTGTATTAAAGGGAATGAATTTTTCATTTCCGATATGAGTTATTATAATGATAGTCTACGTCTAGTTTTACGAAAAATGAGTCAGAAATATTGAAAAAAAATGCAAACTTAGATGTCGCATATCTCCATAACTATTGATATTTGGTCATGGTTGATTGAACACTTTCGACTCATAATTAAAGAAGGTATATAGTTCTGCGAGGTTATTAATGATTTCCAAATAACCCTGTATAATAATATTATATTGTGTCATAACTTCACTGGCGTCGAGCAATTTTGTCACTTGTAAAGTTTCAAGAAGAGAATTCTCAATTACACTTGGTGATTAGAGGGAGCGCTCTTCTCGAAACTGCAGAATAGTGACGAAATGTGTTTAGTAAGATCAGTTTATTGTAAATTACAATAATGTTATGGCAGTTACTTACAAAGTAACTGTTAGTAACAAAGTTACAGTGCAAAGTAACTGCCATAACAATGAATGTATTTAAAAATATGTTTGTATGTAAGTTCTAAGAAAACGATCATTGGATTTGTCTACGGCGGGATTATTATTGAACTAACTATAACCCGTCAAAAATGACGGTACTTTTGCATGCCGGTTCCAAAAGAATAAGTATTAACTTATTTATAGTCGACACTTTTATTTTAGTTTTCAACTCATATATGAAAGCTTTCCACGCAATTTGAACATATATACAACTTCCAAAAAATGAATAAGCATGGTATATTCTATCATGGGTGGAAATGGCGAATGTTACAATTGTGTAAAGTGATCACTTAAGCCAACCATAAAAAGACAGGTCATAAGTCCTGTGTACACCCAAATGACTTCTATACCTACTTTCCCATAATTAACACAGTTTCGTCTCTGTGAGATATCTATAATATACACTAATTGATTAATAATGTCTCTGTGACATAAATCCAGCACTGTTCTGAAAGATTTGAACAAACTCAAAATATTCTGGTTATTTTTAAGTTTCACCTACTCGTTTTTATATCTGTTTTTCCTAATATCTGTCAAGATGATTTTAACTGATTGGATTTATATAAAAAAAAAATAGTAGGTACGCCATTAAATACAAATCACTGACTGTCAAATGCGTTAAATGACTTCGGGCCGATGAACTATTAGCGTGACATTCTGAAAGTGTCTGTCAGCCCAAGCGTTCTATGGAGAACTCGTTTAGATAATAAAATAAGTTGATAATAACTTTTACAAGTATCATTTCTAAGTGTTGTGTACTTAGTCCTACCCAGTTAACCTTCGGGTACCGGAGGATCGAAAATAGCTTCGGAGCGGGGTACAAACTGGACCCCAGTCAAATTTTCGTTTTAATGAAGTATAATGGTTTGAAAATTTTAGCATTCTAAAAATACTAGCATTCGACAGATAGAAGCTTTGCAGGCAGAATATAGTAACCGCGTCGTATAGAATATGATTATCTTTGTAAAAATATTTTTTTTTCTGCTTTTGGCAGTCTTACTAGACATTATCATTTAATTTTCTTTTGGTGTCATATTCTTTGGGATATTCACGAGGACTACAAAAAATAAAAACACAATATCATCTATAATTATTAAATGGTCTTAAAAATAATAATTTTTGGGGTTAAGTTGAGCTCCGTTTCCGAACGGGAGTGTTAAAAAAGTAGGAATGTCCTGTGAACATAGATAAGCGAGACAAAAATATATGTTTAAAACAATAGTTACAATTCCTGTCTTGTATAAAAAAGACAAAATAATCATTAAAGGACACTTTAAGGGTACATTTATCAAAATTGATTGAGTGCATCATAGCATATTGAAGGATAGCAGCATTGAAATGGATCGAGTCATAAAATGATTACTTACCTCAATTACCACAGATGGCATTAAAAACGTCTCTTTTAAAATGTAACAAATAGATAGATATTACCGGCATAAACAATGTCTAATAAAATAACGCGTCGGCATTTTAAATATATTTTTTGGATAGTTAAATTGAGAAAAAAAATTAATGATTATTGTAATTCTAGCGTCAGTAGTAATACGTCTCTCTGCCAAATTTCATGGAGATTGTTGGTCAGGAAGTGAATTAAATACTGATTATTTAAAAAATGCAAATTTTTGAAGTCTGTGAAGTGAATCTATTCCACAACTATTGATATTTGTCACAAACTGTTAAAAACATTTTCGACTCTACATCACCCTGTGTATTCAGCAGGAGTGCTTAGGAGCATTAATTAAAATGGAATAATTGACAGGATCTTTATGCGCCCGAGTGCATCGTCCAACTGGTATGGCTAGATTCGTTGAGAGTTATTTCAACTCCAACTTTTTCCATATCCGGTGAAAGATTGGCGCCAGCAGGTGACACTGTTCGCCTTCACTTTTAAAGAAATGAAGCGAAAGATAATTGAATTAATAATTCTGCAAATGATAAAAATCTGTTTCATCTTTTAAAAACTGTTCCTTTTTACGTTTTGTTCATGACGTTTAAAATTTGATTTTATCACCGACTGATTTCATACATTTTTTTTTCTCTCGAGTCTCGCTTACGTACTATTGAAGTGAAAATTTTTCAGAATGTAATTATAGTACAGGTATAAATTATTTACTATTGCCGAGGTATTATTAATAGGTATTTTATTTACGACGCGTTTAGCCTTACGAGGATACTATCAATCTAACAATATAAGTAATGAAATTTTATTTATATCAATGTTAATTTTTATATTAAATGGAAAGAGACAATATTATATAGTGGATATTCAAATGTTTTCATCAAATGATTCAACAAAGTACCAATTCTGTTCCAACACTAATTACCTACTACAATTGGAACTAATTTAACTTTTACAAAATCCTTTTCTCACACTTAATGCTAAATATTTATAGTAAAAATAAGTATTATTAGTGAGTATTATTTTTAAACTATTTAAGCTAGTAAAATAACTTTTTTCTAATTAAAAAGGCTTAAACATATAACCAATTGCTTACGGTAACACGATTTGACATTATGGCTGCATATAATCTCATCGCAAAATTTTTTTTTTCCAAATATTTTTTTTACAATATTTTTTTAAATAAAATTAATAAATACTTATTCCTTAGGAATTGACATGTAAAAGTACAGCCATTTTTGGAGGGGTACAACTATTGTTAAAATATTGTCACGAGATGGTGGAATCAGAAAGAATTACACGTAATCGATGACTTTACAGCACGCTACACACTTTTTACAGAACTGTCTAGCATATTTCGGTTTCCCACCAATCTAGCACTATCGAGAAGAGTCTGGAAACGCCCAGAAAAACCGAGGTAAATCACGTATATTCAAGAAAATTCTAAAAACGCAAACGTTGATAGGTTGCAGGTATATAAGACGCCGCGGGCGGCCGAGAACTCTGAAAGGGATATCTAGTGAGCGACAGAATAAACTATTTTTATTTTAAAGATGTTAACACGGAATACGTGTCGCATCAATAGTTTTAATATTTTAAAATTAAGTGTAATATATCTGAAAGGGAAGGAAGATGGAGAGAGAAAAGGGCGCGTCTTGCCGAATGCGCGGCCATTACGAAAGCACGGACTTGGAGAGCTAGTCAAAACTAACCTGTACAAAACGAATAAACCAAGAAGAAAATTCTGGTGCTTTACCGCGGCTTCCAGATTTCCTGACATCAGATCCTTCCTATGAAGGACAACACAATTAGCTAAACGCTCGTGCTATGAAAATAGGACTAACTTGCTGGTGTCCTGGAATGGGGCTCGAGCCACCGACCACCAGATCACTAGGCGAGAGTCATAACTACTACACCAACAAGCTACTCAACTACACTATTTAGTATTTCTCAAGTGATTAAGGAGTTCTTGGGATTCCTTAGTTGTATTTTTTTAAATATAAAATTTTATTGTTTAGGAGAATAATGATCACATGGTATTTGCCAGAAATATTAAAAATATATTCTGCCACGTTCCTACGATCTTTCTGGCCGATGTTTCTGGATCATATTGCAGGGTCTATAATCAGGACTGATGGGTTATTATATGTGTTGATGATGTTGTGGTTAAGAGTACTAGCTTGAAACACCGTGTACTCTTATAAACACGGCAGAATATCTCATAAAGATTCTGAACGGTCGTGAAAACCTAAGTACATTTTTATTAAAAATATTGTTCTAATTTGTTCATTCTTCAATCTACTTACTGCAAATATATTCTCCACATATTAGTGATGGTCGTTATTTTAACCAGTTATTCATTTGATATTTTTATCTGATTGTATCGATGATTGGTAACGGCGATATCATTAAAATATCAGTTACCAATCATCGATACAACTAAATACAAATCTCAAATTGTGTAACCGGTTAAAATACCACCATGCATACATGCGCCTGAGCGACGGCATTCATTATACTTTCGTTCTTTTTCGGGCATTTGATTCGGCACCAGAACAGGAAACAGAAGCGCAAGAAGCAGCATAGAATGAATGACGCGATCACAGATAAGGAGGGTTGAAGTGCGGAGAAACGACACACGTCGTCGGATCTAAGAAGTGTATGTAAGAAGTGGTTAGTAGCGCGAGAGACACGGTGAGGAACGCGGGGTTAGTGACGCGGCCAGCCCATGCGCGCCCCGGGGCCATCACCTGCGGTCGCAGCTGCAGCGGCTCACGGTGAAGGGGCGGTAGTTGAGCAGGCCGTTCCTCCTGGCCAGGCCGGGCACGCCGCCGCCGCACAGGTCGTGCGCGCGGCAGCACGCGTCCGGCGCGCCCAGCTCGCCCAGCTCCCGCGGCGAGCGCGCCAGCTGCCCGGCGCCGCACCACAGCATGCCCGGCGCGATCAGGATGCTCCTCCTGTTCCTGCTTCCGCTTCCGCTCCCGCTCCTGCTCCTGCTCCTGATGGAAGCGGCTCAGTAAGGCTCTGTTCAACTGTGACTACAATTATTCACGACCGTGCCGCCGTATCTTCGTCGGGTCGGACACGCAATGACTTATTTTAAAAAATGAACACGCTTAGTATACTAGGTAGATGCATAATTATCCGCCGTTTTTTCGCGACGTTGGATATCGCTCATGATAAAACAATACCTCGCATGCCACACTTTTGTCAATTTTTGTGTGTTTGCATTTAAAATCTGGCAAAAGCTTGTAATTTAAAAACAATTATTTTTGTATCTTATTCCATGAAAGCAATTCATTCCCCGTATTCTATTTATTGTTAAAAATCTAGGTACCTATTATGTAATTTATTGCCTCCCCTGTAAAATTTGTATTAAGGTGAATACCTACCTACGAAGCGCGAATAAAGGCAATTTTTGTGAATTTTTTAAGAAAACTTATATAAATTATGGTATTGGTGTTATTTCTACATGAAAGTGCATACTTTTAAAAATATTCAAAAAAATAAATTATAAAAAAATATTCGACATTGGCGGAAAATTCTTGGGTTTTGTCGACTGCCGAAAAGAAAACACTTTAAGAAATCCTACGACAAAGACTAGATAATTATGTATAGAATAACCACTAGAAATATCAAGTTGATCGCTTCAGTGGTTGTCGAGATATTTAGCTCACCGATTTTGAAAACATGGTTTCGAATAAAACGCGTTTGAAAATTGAGCAATGAATAAATCGCGAAATCTTTCAACTTACATAAAATCATCGATTTCAAGTCCATAATATAAGTCCTCCGCATTGCTTAGAATTCCCATATCATCGAGCACTCTTTACAAACATAATAGAAACAGGTCTTATTTTTCTATTATAAAAGAGCCCGACTGGCAGCCACCTGCGCGTAATTAACAAAGAGATGCCACTATTATCAGCTATAACTTTGTTATTTTTTTGATTTTTTTCTTGAAATTTTCACCAGACATTCTTAAGACCTCAAGCTTTAATAAAATGTAAAAATTTAAAAAACGATTTCATTAAACGGTATTGTTTTATCATAAGCGATATATTTTCTAAGGGCGCGAAGGAAATTTTAGTATGCAACGAAATGCGTGCGCAAGTTACAGAACATCGTTAATTTGTGGACAAGTGTTGCGCATGTCACTCCTAAGAGAGTTACGTACGTATCATAAATAAATTAATACAACATGTGTTCTGGGGGTTCAGATTATTGTTAAGGAAATGAATTTTGTATAAGACTAACTTTTTAAATGATGATGGGGTTTTAACAAGAACATCGGCATTAATGTTAAGATTTAGCTCAGTACATATATCAAGTACGAAACATTCTTGTGATGGGATTAGGGTGCTGTCTATTCTAAAAACTAAGAAAAAGTATCGGAGAAGATTGCGAAAAGTTGATATGTGATCGAACTTTACAGTTTGAAGATGAAACGTATACACGGGTTGGGAAATTAAAATGCACATCGAAAACCGTACACACATATGCCACATTATGCTTCAAGAAAGGGAAAGAATGTGTGATTAGCGAGAGGACATGCCGAGAGTGGTTTGTTTACTTTAAAGGAAGCGTCCATAACCACGTGACTTGATCAAGGGGGGAGGGGATAGATAGAATGCTACGCTGAGCTACGTGTGGAGAGGGGGGGGGCAGAGTCGAGCTACGTAATTCTTTTATTTATTTTATTTGGCACAATTCAAACGACAAGAAAAATCTGCGCAGATCGGTTTTCAAATAATCTATAATTTTAAAACAGTTTTGTTAAGAGAAAGCATCACAAAATGTCTTCTGAAATTAAAAGGAAAAAAGTACGTTCGGGTAGAGAGGGGTTCATGAGAATTTAAAATGGAACCATGTGGTTTATGGACGCTCCCAAAGCTGGTGACGCCAGCTTAGTCAACAAGTCAGGAAAGGGTATATCTTCGGATTTTGATGACCAGGCCTTTTCGGCGGCTGTGGACACTCTTCGCCCGCGAAATCGACCGTCTTCCAAGCAATTGGGAAGCAGAAATTTATATAGGTGGTGACTTCGCCCCAGAATGACATTTTTTCTTGTGTAAAAACTGAAAACCTGTATAACATGTTTTGAGTTTGCTTTCTTTTTAGGTTATGTTACAATATAATATAAAAAAAGGTAAATAATTATGCATTAACTTAATAAACCGCATTAGTTATTTTTAACATCGACCAATGCATCTTTAGCGAAACAGAAAAAAAATTGACACACTTTGTATTAACCACGTTAATTATTTTTAACTTCGACCTGTTTCGATTCCACTGTCGTCACGTCAGATCTATGACGTCCCTTCTGCCCTTTCTAGGGATGGCTGCTGCAGATATTATGACTGTCTTGTCAGGGTCCATAGTAATTAATTAATATGTCATTGTAAAATTGATACTCGAATGTTAGCTGCGACGAAAAATGCCAATTTTAGTAAAACAAAAAGATATTAGATAACGTTAAAGGAACGAGTTTAATCTATGTATATTTATTATTTTTTAACTTTTAATTCTATATGTATATACTTACAGTAAATGTAGGACATTAACAAGCCAGTAAAATCATTGTATTCTCATTTAAAATGCTTGAAAAACTCGAATTTCTTAAGGTAACATGTGTTGTCACGCCTGCATTCGTGTATTTATTGATTACAAGTCTAGTCATAAATTATTGTTTTATATTTGAAAGCGTCAAATGAATAGGTTATATCTTTGTGGTAGGTTCTTTTTACATACTACTAAGTACACATCTCATTTAGTCAATCGTCAATTGATTTAAAGTGCATTCGTGTATTTATTGGTTGCAAGTCTAGTCATTAATTATTATTTTATATTTGAAGGCGTCAAATAAAACGGATTAGCGGTGATATCTTTGTGGTAGGTTCTTTTCCATACTATTACATCATTATCTGTTTAGATGAGATAAAAATATTACAATTTATTCACATGTCAATTACCTACTGTTTATGAACTACAATATTAAAATATCTATAATTAATTTTAGTTGGCTTTATTGAGATGTCATCAATTGTATAGTTCTGGGAACACATTTTTTAATTAATGCTTAAAAAAAACATTGACGTGTTCGTCCATTTAGATTTTTAAATTCATTATGGTATCTATTTGTAATTAAAGTTAAACTGAGTATTCTATTCAATTTGAGTTTCTTTCCAAAAGTGATTTTCCAAAATCACAACTTAATCTGTGAATTTCTACTATTAATTAGCATTGCCAGAGGTAATTAACGTATTTTAAATATTAATTTTATCTAAAATTGGGACAGAGAAATCAATTTAAATTTTCAAAATTTTGACATTTACCTGTGGAAACGATCACTTTAGGAAACAAACAATTATTAAGAAATCAAACCTAATATATGTTTTCTCTTTTATAAGGATAGTGTGAAAAGACGCTAAGATTCAAACATTAGTTAAAGTAACCTTCAATTAGTTCTTTCTTTTTCTACCAAGACTTAAACATCAACTAGAAACTTTTAAAATAAAATCAGACTAAGGTAACTAAAGTAGGTACCTACCTAATTAATATGTGAAATGCTTTTGATGCAATGATGTAATTTGTCTACGGGGAATTTATTTGAATTAAATAATATAATCTAATTAACACCAAAGAAAGAAACAGTAAAACATTAAATTTGATTTCTTGTTAATTTTTGGCTATTTTTTTTTGTAAATCATTCGTTCATATTGAACATGTTAAATTATTAATTATTATTATACGTTCGCTAACCTCTGCAACGTGTTCGAATCCTGCATTTGCAAATCTTCGTCTCCGTCGATCCCCAGGGACTGTTTCAACTTCTCATGCACGTTGTCACAGCGCTTCTCCAGGGTCTTCAGGTTCAACCAGCCAGCAATGTCTTCTGGAAGTTCTGATCTATCGCCTAACCTCAAAACTGTGACGTTCCTCAACCCGCCATTCCTCGCTTTTTGATACTTTCTGGATGAAAACCGCTTTTTCTGATTTTTCTTTTTTTCATAACGAAAATCTGAATCAAATTTCGCCCAATTTTCTTCAGATTCAAAGTAATAATCGTCGAAATCGGTTTTTGGCGCATTGCGTTTTGGACGAATTTTGCCAAATGCTAATTTGAAATCGTCGCGGTAAATTGCATCGTCATCATTTAAATCATCGTTTAAAATACCAGCATCGATGTTTCGGTTCTTTTTATCTTCTCTGTCATCATCTTTATATTTCAATTGATCATTATTGAATTTTTCTTTCGATTTTCTGCCATTGATTTGGTTGAAATTGGATTTGATTTCATTCCTGAAGTCCCGCAAGAACTTCCTGACCATGCCACCATCTTGGATGTACTCGCAATCCACCATCTCTCCCGCCATGTTGGAGATAGTTTGTATAAAATGGCGCCCGTCTGTTAACTGTCGAAGCACTAGGCCCATACTGCAACAAAAGAAAAACATAATTTGTTAATACGGTTTGTCAAAAATATGCAGGTAGGTAGGTAGTGGATATTCTAGTATGATTATTCAAATGCCTGGGAATTGGCAATGGAGGATAGGTAGACATCTTTCCATTTAAGAAAGACAATCGAATTAGTACCTACATATGTGTGTGCGTACGACAAACATTATTTCGTTATGTTGGTATTTACGGGCCTTAAGGCGGCACATTCACTGCAAATGCATATTACGGCGTTTTTTACGAAAATGTGGGTTTTTATTATTCATTTATATCAGAATGTATATGATAGATTGCATTTTTTTAGGGCGATAACTTAGATAGAACCTTTGTTATTATATAAAACTAATAAAGTGAACATTATTTATAATTATTAAGAAAAATATAGGCATTAATCCACAGGCCGCGGCAAAAAAACGTTTTTTATGTTCTAGGGCGAAGAGACGTGTGTTTAATATTTGTATGTAAGCATAATATGTTTTATTATATTAATTGACTTAATTGTCTAGAAAATTTACTAAGGAAATTAAGAAATAAACAATATTAATAAAGGTATAATGTTTCAAACTTGCAAGAAATTTTTACGATTTTTTATATTTTTTATTTTATTTAAAAAGTAATGGAAACCTAAGAGGTTTATGGGTAACATTTTTACATGATTCAATATATTGATGATTTTGCTTTCATTCATATAAAGCTATAAATATATTGTATTTATTCCCGTGTTTTGAGGCTTTACTAACTTAATAAAAGTTAGTTTTTTTATTAAAAACACCCTAATTAATATTTAAAAATAAAAATTCCAAAGTATGAAATGTGTCAAAAAATTACGCAGTTTCAGATCAGAATCCGCGCGCCGCCCGGGAGAGGAGGACGCACTTACGCAGCCCATTCATTTTTCAAAAAAAAAAAGGTTTTTTAAACTAGTTTTATATTAATTTGATTTTATACTTATAATCTAACATTAAACAAACGTCAGTTGCGCTGTCTGATGCGTGCTTTGGTGACCTTGAAGGCCTCGTTATATTCGCGGAGATATTTGTAATTTGTAAAGTCAAGTAAGATATTACGAATTAATTTACGACATAATTTTTAAAATATAGATAAATGGTTGTAATTTTTTTTTAATTGAATACATATTATTGTAGTAGTATTTTGTTTATTTTGGATAAGAATTATTTGAATTCAATTAAATTCAAAGGTGTTTTGACATTTCAGTCGGAAGTTAAAATAATATCTTAATGTGCTTATGAGTGTTAAATTAAAAAACATTGATATAAGAAAAATTGTTGTTTACTATTTTTATACAACATATAAATTATTGGAGAATTATAAATACCGTTTTTTAAAATTCTAAACTTAAAAGATTTAAAATTCGGATAATAGCGCGAATGACTTGCGTTCTCATATATTTTAAACGTCGGTACTCCGTATGGTTGTCTCGTTTCCTCGCAACCTTTTAAGTAAATACGCTCGTGCAAGGTTTATCTGATATGGTTCATGTCTTGATCTCGTATTGAAATAGCATGATCTATCGACGCAATTCGACACTTTTGACAGCTTGAAAAATGGATGACCAGCCTTAAAAGCGTATTTTTCAGTACAAAATAATACCTTTAAGGCCACCTTAACCTTAAAATCATCTGAGTATTGACTCTGAATTCGGGACTATATCAGCGTAAAAGTCATGCTTCAATGTAGGACTCCTGCACGCACCTGCTAAGTACAAGCAATGGGTCGAGAGTCGGGAGCTATTCGAAAGGACTTTAAATTATACACCTGTATGAATTCTGACGTATTCTGGACCATATCATTATCAAGAAAAATGTGGGAATCAATGAATATATTGATTCCCACATTTCACCTCGGACACGTGCATAATATATAGTGTGTTATATTTATTTACTTTTATTTATTTATTTGTTTTTACACAAAGGAGATATACATTTTTGGTTTGGCAAGGCCCGTCTCACTAGACGAATCTGTATTTTGCCGGGCATATATGTAGAGGCAGTGGGGATATTTACCAGTTTTAGCTCATAAATGTATTTCTATTCTTATTCTACCTATATTATCTTACTTGCATTAACTTCTTTTGACGCATTGAGAGTAAATTTTCTATTGTAACGGAAGTTGCACACGCGTAGCGTGCGCATTGGAGCGGGGCATGTAGCGAAAATGCGAGACTACGGGATGCATTTGAATTTAGTGTTCATTAATATCTAAATATAATAATTTCGTTGAATTCATGACTGAAAAAATTACACGGTCAGAGAATGATTCGAAACTAGGACGCGCGGACGGCAACGCGGCAACTACATGTCCAGCCACCGCCGATTCTCTCTAGTCCGTCAAAAATATAATATAAGTGCAGGGCTTATCTAAGACGTGAACGTTAATTTAATAAAGTTTTTGTCTGCTCCAATTATTTTAAATATTCGTGGTTATAATTCTGTAAGTATGAGTTTTAATTCTTTTCATGAAATACGATAAAATAATCGACAATAATCATTACAGATTTTTACAACTCAATACTTTGAGTGTCATTAATATATAATGTTGTCTTTATTTTAAACGTACAATTTTTTTAAAGGAATAGGTGCTTACTCCACAATGTAGAAAAAATAAAAGATGATTATTTTTTAAATGATTGTCAAGAAGAGGACTCTTTAAACAGATGAACTTCTTGTTAGAGAATCGACATGCAATATAATTGTCTACTTGTACCAGGGTAGGACTAACAACTTGTTCATATCGCCATAGAATATTTCAACAGTCAGAAACTAAAATTTAAGTGATCACTTTACACAATTGTAACATTCGCCATTTCCACCCATGATAGAATATACCATGCTTATTCATTTTTTGGAAGTTGTATATATGTTCAAATTGCGTGGAAAGCTTTCATATATGAGTTGTAAGCGCCTTTCCAAGCGGCCTGTACAAAGCCAATGGCTTTGTACAGGCCGCACATTACATTACACACAATAAAGTATATTGCTCTCAAAATTCCGTAGAAATCAATGTAGATTTTCTCATTAGCGACATCTGTGGGGATTTAGGGGAATGAAAATGGCTTTGTACAGGCCGCTTGGAAAGGCGCTTACAACTCATATATGAAAGCTTTCCACGCAATTTGAACATATATACAACTTCCAAAAAATGAATAAGCATGGTATATTCTATCATGGGTGGAAATGGCGAATGTTACAATTGTGTAAAGTGATCACTTAAGCCAACCATAAAAAAGACAGGTCATAAGTCCTGTGTACACCCAAATGACTTCTATACCTACTTTTCCATAATTAATACAGTTTCGTCTCTGTGAGATATCTATAATATACACAATAGGTTGAGTGTTTATAGCACAGAACCCATTTTTCAAAAATCACAAATGTTCGAATATACAGGGTGAAACATAGCTAGTCCACAATACTTTACAGGTTCCTGCCTTGATTACGAGTCGAAAATGTTCAGGCAACCATGATCTAATATCAATAGTATGGAGTTATGCAATATCAAAGTGTGCATTTTTTTCAATATTTCTGACTTATTCTTTGCAAAAAAATGAACTACCATTACAGTAACTTATATCGATTACGAAAAATTCATTCGTTTCAGTACAAGTTAAATAAAATTAGGATTTAGAAGGTTATTATCATTTTATTTGACTTGTATCAGAGGGAATGAATTTTTCATATCGATATAAGTTACTGTAATGATAGTCCAACGTTTTACAAAAACCTAGTCAGAAATATTAGAAAAAAAATGCAAATTTTGCAAAAATGCAGAAATATGTTTTAGCATCCAAGAAATTGACTTTACTTAACAAAAAATTTAATGCCATATAATTATCTGTCAAACAAAGCCAATTTCATGGATATTAAAAACATTTTTCTGTGTTTTATTTCAATTTAAAATTCAGCGCTTCTAAAAAAAAACCGTTTATACCTATCTCGACTTAGAAAATATGTTTCATTGAAAAGTCTGATATCAATTATCAAAAGCAATAAGACGGCTATGATATTGGAATATTAACAGAATAAATATAGTCTTGCAGTACATATTACGGACATAATGTTTTTCAGGTTTAAAAAAATCGCTATTTGTATGTTGAGTATATTTAGACGTAATATATTTGTTTCCATGTCAAACTACACAGTGCTCGTTGTGGAGAGCTCGGCTGAAATATTAATTTCGTGTGGCGATTTATATCGAATTTGATTCGTTAAAATTCCTCAATGCTTTGCGCGAGCACACGGATTCAACAACGGGGCTCAACGGTGTAGCGGGTCAAGTCAGTCTGCCAACATGACGATGCACAATGATTTGTATCGTTTTCTAATTTAAAATAAATTTCTGGTCATATATTATACGTGGGGCAATGCAAAAAGAGCAATTTCAAAAACACTACATTAATTAATCACAATTACACCAACATGTAATTAATCAAATAAAAGAAGTAACTGTTGCAACTGTCAAAACATCAGAATCAGATATTTTGACAAAAAACAACACCCTGTTGTATAACACCCCGAATGTTGAAGGCAACAGGAATAGAGGGCGTCCGCGAAAGACCTGGCACGATCAGGTACTACAAGTATTTGAGGATGGCCCTGTTAAAAGCCGCAACAATCGTAGAACGTGTATGAGAAGATGTATGAATGTGGCCGAAGCAAAAGTGGTGTGCCAGGTTAGAAGAGTGTGGCGTTCAATCCTCTCTGCCTACCCCTGCAGGGAAACGGCGTGATGGTTAGTTAGTTAGTTAGTTTACAACACCCTGACGATGGAACGGTTTTTCTGAAACATGTTGGTATAATTAATCAAATGAAAGAAATAGTTATATACAAATAATACAATCAATATTTTTTTTAAATGTCAATCTACAATGTTGCTGAATCAATTGAAAAAATGGAAATATAGTCTATAAATTAATAGGAAACATGATTTTGGAAGGGATAAATACATAATATCTAGCATTTAGTACATTCTAAATTAGTAATTCTCGGCGACTGCATTGAAAATATTTTTTTTTTTTTTTGGATTTTGCTGCCTTTGCTTTTATATCGCCGAAACTAAAAGAAAACATATTTTATATATCTGTGGTGATTGGGAGCTACCCCGGACTTAGGCCGCATGCAGCCAATCAAATGCAAGATACGGGTAAGGCGCCCTTTCCGACAACCATACTGTCGAAGATCGTTGTAGCCTCTACAAGTAATATTCCTGTTCGCAACCCGAACTATAAATTTTCTGGTTTGGTTCTTCTGGGGTATTATGCCGTGTTATAACTACCTTTCTGGCCGACGTTTCGGATCCCATTGCAGGGTTCATCATCAGGGCTGATGTGTTATTGTGAATGTTGGTGTTGGCGAATGGAATAACACATCAGTCCTGATGATGGACCCTGCGATTGGTTCCGAAACGTCGGCCAGAAAAGTCGTAATAACACGGCAAAATTCCCCCAGAATACCCAAACCAGAAGATTCTGAGTGGCCGTGAAAACCTAAGAACATTCCGAACTATAAAGTTTGTTCGAATAAATCGCAACATCTAAGAGTGTATTCATTATACCTTGTGCCTTACCTCCTCTATTTTATTAGCTTTCACACTTTCATATTCATTCACACTTTCACAGCGTGACCACACTCACTAAACCCGGAAAAAATCTACCGGTCAGGTGGGAATTATTATGGGAATTGGTTGAAATTGGAAATTAGAAAGGTGGTGTGTGGTTGAGAGAGACAAATACTTACACATTGGATATCTTTATTTTAAAGTTGTTTTTGTTTACAACTAATCCCATCTGTCGACACGGCCGCAAAGCGCACGAAGTGACTTGTCTCGTTGTTGTGCAGAGGCCGCCGGGCGGACGGGTGTATTCCAAGAATCGTTGTACTTTCCAGAATTTAAAAATATAATATGATACGTGAATTCACAATAGTGTTGAGAAGGTATAATGTGCACTTGTGTGCGTGTGATTCAATCTAATATTCATTGCAGTCGTGACGCATTCTGCCGCGCAGTCTCGTAGTGGGCAATGGGAGGTAATCTGGAAAGCTCGAAGTAGATGGCGCTGGTGTAGTTGGCGGTCATGCGAACTGTCAAATTGCGAACTGTAGTTTGTATTTTACACAGGATTTGATAGCTACAAGCACTTCTGGTTTGTATTTAATGTCTTAGGGCCTACAGTAAATCATCTCATGTATTATCCATCACAATATACAATGAGCGTCCGTATCTTGACTCCTGAACTCCTGACAATGAATTTTTACTGACCATTTTCAAATTAAGGCGTAATATGATTCAGATTTCAGAAGATATACTAGCTCCTAAAGATGCAGCCTCGATGCTCAATGAAAATTTGATCAAGTAGAATGCACATAGAAAGGATTATTGGGTTGTCCAAAACATAGAATTCTTAGTCATTTATCGAGTAGTTTAGTCCGTTTGGGAAGTAGAATAATTTTCGTGTATTTTATGCTGTTATTTACGTTCTAACATGGATAATGGTAAAAATTAATAAAATAATTGTATAAATAACTTAACTTTTATTTTTCTATATCTACAATATACTTTATTATATTTATACAGTGGAACCTCCCATAACGAGCAAAACATTTTTTTTAAATATGGCTCCCTTAACAAGCGACTTTTTTGAAATGTTTCCTTTATTTTATATTTTTTAGGTTTAAAATTACAATTACAACTTTAAATATCTTATTAAATATAATGACATATTCAAAAAAACATAGCTATTTCATTTGAAAACGTTAAAAACGGTTACGAAGTACCTACCTAACTAAATAATCATTTTTCTCAAAGTTAATGACCACTGTTTACGCATGTTTCTTCAATTAGGGAGGATGAGAAATGCAAATAAACATTATTTTAACAGCCATTTTTCAAAATTAATTATCTCTCCACAAAAACAAAGCAAAACTTAATATGTCTGTATAAAACGCACGAGCTGTCAAAAAGAGTTGACCCCCAACTACACCAGCGCCGCCACGCGGGATAAATGGCGGACGTCCCTCCCATTGGATTGTGGGTGGGGGATCCATACAGTTTTGAGATAGACTAATAATTCTCCGGTGAGCTCATGATTGAGCGCAGTGATACGTTCTGCTTCCTAGCAAGGCTCCGGTCATATCTCTGATAGGTGTCAGGACACACGTCCGCTGGACACAAACACCCTCGGATTTAAACCCCTTAGCAAAAAAACCCTGACGATTAACTCCTCCGCCACATATAAAAATAATCAGACTCATTTCATTTCTGGCATCATCAACATTTGAATAGATTCATTCAGTACCAAAGCTTCCCAAAATTCATAGGCAATTACATAAATACATGCAACGTAAAGTAAACGTTTCATAACCTCGCACTTTTTACATGATTTTATTTAACTCTATTGTTTGCTGTGGTGGAATCTTGTAATTGATTTTTCACCAACTTCCCGACTATTTAGAGCTCTCAAAATTAAAAAAATTATATTGATGGATGACTACACATTATGCTATACATTTTTGACATGGTTTGGTCAATATATCGATTAAAATTAAGGCGGTCGTCCAGCAAAGTGAGCAAATTTCACAATTTTTTCTCAAATCTTGAATTGCGTTTTTTTATCACATTTTTGTATGGAAATATATCATTTTAAAATTTCAGATTCCATATATTTTAAATACGAATGTCTTTTTAAAGTGACACAAATTAAATTATTTAATAAATTAATTAATTACCAAACCTTCGATGTTTTAAAAATGAAGAAAATTACTCCACTTTGTGGGCCATTAATGACTGAATGGTATAGTAGGATTTTTTTTAAACTTATTATAATTATTGAAAAATCTCTCAGTTTGTTTACTTATAATTTATGTTTTAAATAACGCTGTTTTTTTCAAAAATATATATATATATATTTTTTTATTTTTTTATTTATTTTTATTTATTAGAGACACTAACAGGATAATGGGTACATAACACTCAGATAATAAACATTGTAGTGAAGACCATGCCCATTATCCCAATTACAAGTGTCTTCGGCATGCTCTAGTAACATGTATTTTTGTAATTAATTATATTTCACATGTACATTTATGTATATTATATATTTGTGTTTGAGTGTAGTGCGATTAGTATTTAATGATCTATAGGTTCATGTCGTCGTTTAGAAAATGGATGTTGTGTATGAGTGAGTTTTTGAACGAAGATAACGTGTCTGCAAGAATATCAGCATCAATGTTAGGGTCGGCACAATACAAATTATATGTGCGACACAACCTTGTAATGGGAGAAAAGTAACCGACATTATTAGTGTGCTGACTTATTCTGAAGAACTCAGGGTTTCTTATACGGGGTTTAACATGCAAATTTATATCAGATAGACAGAGAGAATCAATAGCTCCGCTGAGAATCTTGTGTAGCACAATGAGATCGGATATTTTTCGTCGGGACTCAAGTTTGTGCATCTTGAAAAAGGCAAGTCGATCTTCGTAGCTGTGAAGGTTATTGTGTTGACCAGCTTTGTATGACAAAATACGTAGAAACTTTTTCTGCACTCTCTCGATTCTCGTAATATGTGTTGTGTAATAAGGTGACCAAATAACTGACGAATATTCCAATATATTTTATTTTTTGTTGTTTTTTTTTCAACCCTTTTTACACAGTTGACTGAATTTTCTTGAATAAATTAAAAGGAAAGACTCTATTATTTTAAAATTAATAAAAAAAATCAAAAACTTATTCTAAATCACAATTTGGAGGAACTCGAGCGCATTTAACACCATACGTCATTCTTGGTAACGTCGGACGCCAACCTGTTTCTCCTGATTCAAGATTTGTCGGACTTTTCATTGAACAATGATATGGAGAAATTTTGGGAAATCGAAGAGGCACCTGACGCTCCCGAACCGAATCCGGACGATAAAATGGTGGAAGAGATTTTCCAAAAAAAAACACTACAGGCAAGAAGATGGAAGATATGTCATTCCAATGTTGTTAAAATCGAAAAATCCTTTACTTATCAGTAACTGTAACTTGGCCGACTCACGAATGCGGAAATTAGAAACCCGATTTAAAAGGGATGTTCCTTTAGCATCAGCCTATGCAGACTGCATTCGTAAATATGAAGCCTTAGGTCACATGAAGCGGGTAAACTCTACTTTAGACTCTTCAAGTTTGTGTTTACTGGGGTATTATGCCGTGTTGTTACGACCTTTCGGGCCGACGTTTCGGATCCCATTGCAGGGTCCATCATCAGGGCTGATGTGTTGTCTTGAATGTTGGTGTTGTGGTTAAGAATCAGCTTGCAATACCGTGCCGAAGTCATGATGTGTTTGTATTGTGTTGTATGTATGATTCATCTGTTGTCTGATCACTATCTCTGCGGAGTCTGCGACGAGAATGACTTTGAAGCGCCGGATACCAAGATGTTTTTAATTTGAGACCATCATCTCTATTAATGTTTATCGGATGCTTGTAGATTTCTAGTGCTTCCTTGATAAGACGCGCATGGTGACTCTTAGGCTTTCCAAGGATTTTCGGTTCGAATGCAAAATGATGGCCGGTATCCAGAAAATGCTCAGCCAGTGCTGATTTTTCTGAATGACCGAGTTTGCATGCCCGTTTGTGCTCGTTGACCCTTTTGGAAATGGTACGCGCCGTTTGCCCCACGTATACTTTATCGCAGTCTTGACAATCGAGTCTATATACACCGTCCGTTTCTAAGCAATCTCGATCCTTTGCTGATCTCAACATATCTTTAATTTTGAAGTTGGCACCAAAAACTGTCTTAATGTCTCTTTTCTTGAGAGCTCTGGCAATGATGGACCCTGCAATGGGATCCGAAACGTCGGCCCGAAAGGTCGTAACAACACGGCATAATACCCCAGTAAACACAAACTTGAAGATTCTGAGTGGCCGTGAAAACCTAAGAACATTCTACTTTAGACGCTCATCACTTGTTAGTGAGTAACCAACATGGTAAATATAAAATTCGTGTTGTTTTTGATGGTCTGCTAAAACGTCGGTTTATGTTGTTAAACGACATGTTCTTCAGCGGAAAAAAATTACAAACAGAGATACCATATAGATCTTCAACTTCCGGTTTCATAGAATTGTTTTCACTGTAGATATTTGTAAAATGTATCGGCAAATTCTGATTCTCCCTGCTCATCGGAAATACTAACATATCTTATGGCGTGCGTCTCCGAACGAACCTATGGCGGATTACGAACTATAAATGATAAGGTACGGTTTAACGTCATCTCCATGTCTGGCGATTTCGACGCTGCATCAATTAGCTAGAGATGAGAGACAAACTTATCCCAGCGCTTCGGACGCACTTCCCAAAAATTGCAAGATTGAGATTCAAGATTAAAATATATGGAACCTGATATACGTATTTCTATTAAAAAATGTGATAAAAAACGCAAAACGCACATGAGAAAAAAATGGTGAAATTTGGTCACTTTGCCGGACGATCGCCTTAATAATCGCCTCACCCACAAGAAAGAGCCGCAGAATCAGCGGAAGAACATATCATTAGAAAATTTGTTTTAACATTAAAACAACCCGATTAATATTTGGATACTGTATGGGTAAAAAATAGATTAAATGCATGTATGCAAAGAAAGCGTCAACGATGAGCTCTATACTCTGTTTAAGGAGCCAAACGTCACAAAATTTATAAAACTGGGAAGACTTCGGTGGCTGGGTCATTTAGAGAGAATGTCCGGGCATCAAGCACCAAAGTCCCTGCTGAACTCAAGGCCAATAGGACGAAGGAGCTTAGGAAGGCCGAAATTAAGATGGAGTGACAATCTCAACAAGAGATGAGTGGAGGAAAATTATTGAGGAGGCCAAGACCCACCGAGGGTTTTAGTGCCAAGAATGATGATGATGATGCAAAGAAAGCGTATTTTTTTTAAATAATAGAGACGCGAACACGGAATTCGTATCACATAAATATTCTTACTATTTTCAAATTAAGCTAAACGCTTGTGCCGTGAAAATAGGACTAACTCGCTTGTCTGGAGTGAGATTCGAGATCTTTGGATCACGAGGCGAGCGTCCTAACCACAAGACCAAGCTCCAAGCTTCTCATATATAAGTATAAAAGTATATCTCCAATTTATTTTATTTTCTTGTTCATATACTGATACAATACACAGAGAGCATAGTACCTATACTTGCCGACTACTGGCAACTGACGTTTGAGGTGGACGCTTGCTCATTTGTTTTTTAAGAAGGCTGAAGTGCAAACTTATAAAACTTTTACTCTACGCAATAATTAGTCGTGAGTTATAGGTAATATCGTCCGATCATAAAACGGAATTATACCTACAATTTATTATTTGAGCCCTTGCCCGGAATAATAACGTTGTATCCAACACAAATGGCAATGTTGAGTTATTGATGCAGTTATGTTGGGTATGTTATTATGCATCGTTTAAGGTAGATAATATGTCATGAAAAAAATATTTAGGCTTCTGGCTGCATTTTAAAGTTATTGGTTTGTGGAAGAACGTTGTACATTGTTTCTCAAAATGGCGTCGCCGCGCGTCAATATCGTGGAGCGTGGTTTAATTTACATGAATAAGGGGAGAAAACGAACATCTTATGTTTTAAACTGGAAAGATATCAAAGCCAATAAGTTGAAGGATTCAGGAAAAGAGTGTTTATCTAGAAAAAATATTATCAAACCTGCAACTGACCCGCCGGAACATGTTTGTGGAATAACGTTGTATACGATTTGGCAGTTCTGATTGATATTGTAATTTCATATGTGACAATATTATTTTGTCGAACGTTAACCGATTTTACTCAATTTATTTATCCATATTGGTATTTGAAATGCTTTCTGATAATAATGCTGGCATTATAGTGCTCTTTATATCGTAACTTAAAATAATACCGATACAAAAAGTTTATTCAATTCCTCGTTCTTTTTCGTAGGGTCGAATTTGAGCCAAAAATGTTTAAACCCGGGATGTTTTCTCCATTTTAATATCAACATAAATATTCAATCAGAATTCAAGTTACTGAATTACAATAAAAAAAGTAGTCATGAGAAATTGAATGTCCGACGCCATATTCAGCAAACAGACGGAGATAGGTAATAGTACGTACGAGAGACTTACCGTTCTGTAAAAGCTCTTTACCTACTGATGATCCCATCACAATCAGAGCTAGAACCTTCCACAATGAATTAGAATCATGGACTTCCTATAACCTTCTACCAACTCTTTGTGGAAGAAGGAGAAGATTACCTACCGTATGGAAAAAAATCATGCAGTTAGGGAGCCTGGAACTAACTTTAATGAATTCCAATCCACTGCCAATAAGGCTGCTAAGCTCAAATACCTCGATGACATTTGTGATTTTATGTTAGATGAGCATGCTGCTTTTAAAAAGCATTATTAAGTAAAGCAGAATAAATAAAAAACGTTTTGCGGAATAACGTTGTTAGTGAAAATTTCATATACAACGTTTTTCCACTGATTCAAAATGTTTTTTTACAATAGATTCAAATTTAATTGCCTGTTTTCCCTATTTTACATTGAGATTAGTTAGGAATTATATGTTTGTTATATTTAAAATATAAAATATAATAAATTGTAACTGGTTTCATTTTTTCAATTTTTCTCGGAATGAGAGTATTGTTGGATACAACGTTATTCCGGGCAAGGGCTCATTTATTTAGGTAATATAATTTCTTGCGGAACTTTTTTGCTTATTCGATCCACATAAGCAAACCGCACAATCGTAAGATGCTCAATAATAACGTGTAACTGTTATCGCAGGCACGAATACAGGAAATTACTCCCTACATTTAAACCGCGTAACGAGTCACTCCGAAGTTTTACGATTATTTTTAATAATCGCATTGCAAAATTAGAGCTTCGATGATTCGTTGATTTGCGGTGGAAGAGAAAACAAATGGCACTTCACCAGTTGAAACATAATATTAAACAACGCGGATCAAATTGCCGTGCGCCCGAGCCGGGTTTGAGATGGTCAGACACTCGTTTGAGTTCTTCCGACTGCAACACGTGTCGCTATGCACTCGCCACGCCGATTAGGCAATTTGCAACCTTAGCGAAAATTTTGACGAAGCGTGGCGAAACATAAATATGATGACCTCTTCTCTTGCTCGACATTGCCCGTTCATGCACATTGTTGAATTGAAAGTATTCAAATGATATTATTGATGGATTTGGCGTTTATATTGTAGAGATTATTATCCATGATGATATAGATTACTATAACTAACTAACTAACTAACTAACCATCACGCCGTTTCCCTGCAGGGGTAGGCAGAGAGGATTGAACGCCACACTCTTCTATCCTGGCACACCACTTTTGCTTCGGCCACATTCATACATCTTCTCATACACGTTCTACGGTTGTTGCGGCTTTTAACAGGGCCATCCTCAAATACTTGTAGTACCTGATCGTGCCAGGTCTTTCGCGGATGCCCTCTATTCCTGTTGCCTTCAACATTCGCCTCATATATTTTCTTAACCATCCTTTCCTCGTTCATACGTTCCACATGACCAAACCATCTCAGCACTCCTTTCTTTATTCTATCTACCACACTCCAGCCAGCATTGCATTCACTTCTAATTTGTTCATTCCTCACTCTATCGACCAAAGATTTTCCACACAAGCGTCTTAGTGACCGCATTTCCACCGCATTCAGTCTACTTTCATTCCTCTTTTGCCAATTCCAGGCTTCACTTCCATACATAAGGGTTGGCACTAGAACGCCATTATGTACCGCTAGTCTTGCTTCTTTTGACAGATTCTTATTGGCCATAATTGCATTTAGTGCACCATTAACTTTGTTTCCCGCAGTTACTCTCCTTTCGATATCATTCTCAGCCTTGCCGTCTCTACTAAACATACTTCCCAAATACACAAACTCGTTCACTTGTTCTAAGCATTCGTTGTTTATAATTACATCACACTTAGTCACTCTTTTGTCTCTCTCGAATACCATTACTATAGATATTCAATAATATCAACTGTTATCTCTACCTGTGTTTAATAATTTTTATATTTTTTCACAACTTAAGTTTCAAGTGAAACAGAATCTCTCGTCGACAGGTAAAGTATCAAACTGACTACTTTTTAAATAAAGAAAAATATTTACATTGATTCTGTTCAAAGATTTAATTAATCAATTAAAAAGACGTACAGTAAAATCAAGTCCACGAAAAAATATTTGGCAGCTACCGGGATTCGAACCACGGATCTCCTCCCATCCAGGGCAGGCGCGTTATCCAATTACGCTATAGAAGCCCACTATATTTCTGTGAATATATCGACCTTACCTGTAAGTCTAATTTATTAATTGATTAACATATATTATCAATTTTCAGAGCAATCCACTTTTTCTGGTATATTCACGGAAATGTAAGAGGCCGCTATAGCGTAACAGGATAACGCGCCTGCCCCGGATAGGAGGAGATCCATGGTTCGAATCCCGGTAGCAGCCAAATATTTTTCCGTGGATTTGATTTTTCTGTATGTCTTTGTAATTGATTAATTAATTTGGTTTTAAATTTCACAGAATTTTGTTGAAAAAATTGCAACTAACTTCACAATAAGAATGTGTTCTTGAATATAATATTTATATTCAAGTCCAAATATAAATAATGGTTAGATACTGAAAAAATGAGCCGAAGTTACTGGCATAACTAACTAACTAACCATCACGCCGTTTCCCGCAGGGTTAGGCAGAGAGAATAGAACGCCATATTCCTCTATCTTGGCACACTACTTTTGCTTCGGCTACATTCATACACCTTCTCGTGCATGCTCTACGGTTGTTGAGGCTTTAAACAGGACCATCCTCCAATACCTGTAGAATCTGATCATGCCAGGTCTTTTGTGGACGCCCTCTATTCCTGCTACCTTCAACACTTGCCCCGTATATTTTCTTAGCCATCCTTTTCTCGCTCATACGTTCTACATGACCAAAACCTCTCAGCACTCATTATTCTTTTCTTTATTCTATCTACCACACTACAGGCAGAATTGCATTAACTTCTAATTTATAAAGGTGATTGTATTCAATACTTAATGTTCCCGTTACAACTTTACTTAAAAATTTTAAGTAGAAATATACTTAAAAATATTAAGTATATTTTGACTTGATAAATGAGTGAGATTTTGCTGCGCGAGTAAACGCTTTTCTGTCAAGCAAATTCTATAAAAATAAAAATAAATCACCGAATAAGGTTGTAGCAATGCGAGCGATGAATCTGTTTAACAACAATGTCATTCAAAAGATGGCGAAATTTAATCGGATAGGTTCCTTGTTAAAAAGGCTGGACATTCACTGCAAATTCATATTTCGTCGTTTTTTTGAAAACGTGGGTTTTTATTATTCATTTATATCAGAATGTATATGCTAGACCAAAATTATTTAGAACGATGACTTAGATAGAACCTTTGCTCTTATATAAAAGTAATAAACTGAACATTATTTTCAATAATTAAGAAAATATAAGCATTAATCGACAGGCCGCAGCAAAAAAATCGTTTTCAATGTCATAGAAATCACCCTAAATACGGAATATTTATAAATGTTCAGAGTTTTTTCGTGAAACATTGTGGAAATTCATTTTTAATATATTAAATATGAATCGAATTGAAAAACACTTTTTTTCACTATATATTTATTTAATTGTTAAAACGTTTTCGAGATCACTCTTGAAAATTAGTTATTGATAATGAGAGTGATCTCGAAAACGTTTTTACAATTAAATAAATACAATATATAGTGGAATATTTATATATACGTAGAATATGTTTTCCTAAGAGTATAAAGTTAGCATTATGATGATAATAAAACTGTACTAAAATAATAAATAAATGTTCAACATACATAAAGTTTACAGTATGAATAACGTTTGTTTACATTTTAGTACTTTCACATTGATTGAATTTCTTAATTTCAAACTTGTCAAAGTTAAAACGGCAAAATTGACGGCATTACAATTTTATACAATCTGACAAGATGCAGAAATGGCAATATTGCTATTTTCAGAATATTTAATATGAATAGGATACTACAAGATGGCCTCCCAGAGTTCTGAAATGGAGACCTTGGGAGAATAAAAGAGGCATCGGAAGACCTCAAAAGAGATGGGCCGATGATATTGTCGCTGTGGGGGGAAAGAAATGGCTACAATTAGCCAACAACAGGGAAGAATGGAAAAATAAGGAAGAGGCCTATATCCAGCAGTGGAAAGACGAAGGCTGATGAAGTGAAGTGAAGTGAAGTAATATGAATAGTAAGTGACAACGACGTATGGCATTTTATATAGGTAATTCAAAATTTTCAATTTTAAAATAACACATATGGGTTGTGGAACGAATAGTATGAGTTGTTTCCTTTTATTTTATTTTATTCGAGTGCTTTAAATTACAAACATGTTTCCATAACGAATTGTACTCGGAATCCACGGCTTAACTTCACAGGGGAATATAAAATTATTATATAGGGTATTTTTTTGTGGGTAAAGAACATTAAAATGAAATGAAACACATAAACATCGTGGTATGGTAAGCATGGAATTGGCTTTATTGGAAAGATGATTTTATGCTATTTTAATGTTCTAAACCTCAAAAAAATCATACACGAGAATCCAAATCTCGGTCAAAGGACTGTAAAGCCAGAATTATATAAAAAATAAAAAATGATTATATTATTTTTTCTATAATTCTAATTATTTATTATATAATTTGATAAATACAAGGAATAAGAAAACTATTAAATAATTAATTATAACTGTCCCAGAACAGGTTTCGCCTAATAATAATAATAGTTGGATCATATATATAGTGCCATTTTCGTGAGTAGGTACTTTGTCACACCAAGGGCCTTAGTGGGGCGCTATAAGCTAAGTATAAAGACGTGTAATTCCGATAGTATATAAATAATAAATAAATATCTACATAGGAAACTTTTAAATTTGATCAATGTGAGAGATAACACTTTTCATTCAGTATTGGCTTGGTAATGGCCATGGTATTGGCTTTATTGGAAAGATAATCTTATGTATTTATATTTATTCAGAAAACCTACAGCTAACAATAATTAAATAAATACAAAGAATAGGAAACATAAAAGCCAATTATAGGTTTTAGTGAAAAAAACACCGTATTTGCGTCGTGTACATATATGTGATAAGTGGGGTATAAAGCAAATACAGCAATATCTAAAAAATAAAATAATATTTTGAATGCAGTCAACAAGGATAACTAACTTTAAATGTACCGAATACTAGATTTTATGTATCTATCCCTTGCAAAATCTTGTTTCCTATAAATTTATAGCCTATGTTCGTTATAAAATCACGAATTCAGTACATTATAAATAAGTAGGTAATCCTCGATAGCTGTAATTTTTTTTGGATGTTGCTGCCTTTGCTTTTATACCCCAAATATAGTATATTGATAAAACTATACATTATTAATCAATTAGTGTATATTATAGATATCTCACAGAGACGAAACTGTATTAATTATGGGAAAGTAGATATAGAAGTCATTTGGGTGTACACAGGACTTATGACCTGTCTTTTTATGGTTGGCTTAAGTGATCACTTTACACAATTGTAACATTCGCCATTTCCACCCATGATAGAATATACCATGCTTATTCATTTTTTGGAAGTTGTATATATGTTCAAATTGCGTGGAAAGCTTTCATATATGAGTTGTAAGTGCCTTTTCCATGCGGCCTGTACAAAGCCATTTTCATTTCCCTAAATCCCCACAGATGTCGCTAATGAGAAAATCTACATTGATTTTTTACGGAATTTTGGGAGCAATATACTTTATTGTGTGTAATGAAATTCATCCGAATACTTGCATTACACTAGGATACGCCAGGAAATATTATTTACAATTTTTGTTAAATTCCTTTTTTACCAGTATTTACAATTCAGAATATTGAGTTTGTTCAAAACTTTCACGAACAAGTGCTGGATTTATGTCACGAGACATTATTAATCAATTAGGTATATTATAAGATATCTACTATGAGAGAAACTGCTAGTAATTATGGCGAAAGTAAGGTATAGACAGTAATTTGGGTGTTGAAACAGGATTATGATCCTGTCTTTTTATGTATTACAGGCCCGCATGGAAAAAAAGGACACTTACAAACCTAATATATAAAGCTTTCCACGCATTTGAAACAATATACACTTCAAAATATGAGATAAGCATGGTATAAATATGGTGGAAATGCGCGACAGTACAAATTGTGTACTAAGTGATCACTTAAGCCAACCCTTAAAAAGACAGGTTCATAAGCTGATGTAAACCAAATGACTTCTATACCTACTTTCCCATAATTAATACAGTTTTGTCTCTGTGAGATATCTATAATATACACTAATTGATTAATAATGTCTCTGTGACATAAATCCAGCACTGTTCTGAAAGATTTGAACAAACTCAAAATATTCTGGATAAAAGTATATATAACTGATATAGTCATTTATTTAATTTTAAAGTTCTATTCCTCTAAAAAAAATTCATATACAATTCAAATCTCGATCGAATGATAGTAATGTTAGAATTATATAAAAATAAATAGAATTATAAAAAAAACGTACCTAGATACAAGGTAAATTTTTAAATTTGATCAATGTGACAGATAAGACTTTTCACTCGACAAAATATATATTTTTTATTTAAATTCTGTCAAACTTGTATGTATTGCATAGGATTTTGTGTTGTTTATTGGGTATGCTAAGAAAACTTCAGTAGTAATTTCGTACTTATTGGTTATTTATTCCAAGATTCTTCTTTAGTCGAATATCCAAATCGTAAATCAATTACAAAAAAACCTTAAGCGGTGAAATATTAATAAGGATTTAAAATTAACTCGACAATCAAAAGGGTTAATGTTACAACAATGGTTATATTTAAAAATTAAATAAAATACGACTTGGTATACACGACTATATATTTTTTTCTTTATTCAATATGAATAAACACCTCTACAAGTTTCGGGAACGAAGTTTCCTTTCTTAGAAGGATACAAGGTATACTAAATTAAATGATTATCACCTTGTATCCTCCTGAGGAAGATTACTTCGTTCCCGAAACATGTAGAGGTGTTTATTCATATTGAATAAAGAAAAGAAATATTTAGTGGTGTATAACAAGTCGTGTTCATTTAATTATTAAATATGTCACCACAAAGTTATATATCGTTCATTCAAATGATTATGTTTGTTAGCATTAATTTTAAAAGTCGATAGGCCGATGTTATTCTAAAATACATATAGGTAAACTAAATATCGATTGTTTTTCTATCTCGACAAGTTCAGAATTTACACGAGAAACATGGAAAATAATTATTCATATCGCCGCGTCTAGCGCAAATGTCAAAGCTGAAATACTATAATCAAATCAAAAACAACTTTCGCTTCGTTTGAGACACGTGATACCCCACATAGGGGTGTATCCCTCGTCCCGGGGGTGGCTACCCTCGCTGGCACAATACGGCAACTTGTCAAGCTTAATGTACTGAACAATTCGGAAGAAATTACAAATCTCTACGGCATGTCCAAATGATGTCGTTCATCAAATTATTGATAATATCACAGAAAGGCAAGCAAAAAAAATTGTGCACTGTCCGAATTTCTTGTAATACGTCACAACACTATCGAAGGATCGAGAACGATCTATAATAATTTATGGTAATAAACGGGAAACGTCTAGAAACGCCTAATACAACCGAGAAGCAACGAGAACCTTCTCTTAAGCACTACAATAATCTATAAAGTATGAAAATACCAGCATTCTCAGGTATAAATACAGAACTAGGCCGCGGCGCAAGACTTGTTGTGTTTGACGGTTCGATTCAGTGCGAGGTCGGCTGCGAGCTGCGAGACGACGCCCATGGTGGCCAGTCGTGAATCGTGAAGCGACAGATATCGAGCGAAGTGCCGTTGAAAATAAAAGTAAAAAAAAATAATAATAATACGTGCGAGAACGGAATATTCTAGCACGTAATAAATACGTGTTACCCAGTGATAATAGTGTTCATATACGAGTGATATATTGCAAAACAGTGTAATTAAAAGAAAAGCTTTAAGTTTAATTCGTTTTAATTGATTTTGTATATTGAATAGTTAATTAATCATAAATTAACAAATCGTTAATTAATTTCCAGACACATGACAATACTTTTTTATTCACGACATATGACAATAATTTTGATTCCACAAATGATGTGGAACACTTGTTCTTTAACATGATTAAATTGCAAAGAAATTCTTTAAGATACTTAGGTATCATTGCATTGTATCTAGAAAAGGTATACTGGAGCCACATGTAACATACGTATCCAATGACCCAACAATTAATGCTTCCAGGAACCCAGAAATATGCAAGCCAGACCAGACTTGAGCCATCACCGCGGCTATTAAGAAATTAATGACATTGCATAATTGTTGCGGCGTTCTTTAGGCAATTAGTTGATCATTCACGTCTCTACTCGCCGTCTGATGGGCCAACGAGGAGTGAGGCCAGGTCGCTGGGGGAGGGAAGATACCTAGGCTGTACCAAGATTCACCAGGGTCTCAGCAGAAACTCAACTAGGAGAGACAGTCCATCAATTGAATCTATTCGTTCTCCGATCAACCTGGTAAATATCGCTAGGGGATGTGGTATATAAATTGTACATAATCGGGACGTATTCGCGTTAGGGTAGATACGCAGGAAGGATAGAATATCAAGAAACAGCCATAATAATAGCTTCTAGACTAGACGCAAATGCCTAGATATTAAATTTCTTCATAATATATTAAATAATAATGTGGACTGCCCTGACTTATTGTCAAGTATTGACATACAGCCATTTTCCGACCCAAAAACTATAAAACTCAGGCCGCAAAAAACTCGGTTATCAGTAGAATCATAAACTTATTCTTGCAATTCGAGAATTCCCTTGGCGTAGACTTATTCGCAGAATTCGCAGAAAATATATTCTTAAGCAAAAACTTAAAATAATGATTTCATAGGCTTTAACCCAACGTACAACGCACACACACACACACACACACACACACACACACACACAAACATTTCTAAGACCTCAACACGTTTGACTTTATGTATATAATCGGCAACGATTGTCTAATAAACTTTGGATTAGATAGATGTCCCATAGAGAGTAAGCTATTTTTTTAATGTGAAAGTAGGTATGAAAGCCCTTTTGGGTATTCATAGGGCCTACGACCTACCGTACCGCTGTCTTAAGTGATCCACTTTACACAATGTAACGTTCACCAATTCCACCCACGATAGACTACCACATCTATCAAATTTTTGGAAGTTGTACATATGTTTATTTTGCACGCCTTGTTTCTTAATCGTTCATGTTCATAAAATTCACATATTACAGTAGGTCGTAAGCCCTATGAACACCCAAAACAGACTTACCTACTTTCCCATATAAAAAATAGCTTCGTATCTATGAGACATTTATAATATATCTTGATTAATGATATTCTCCTAAGAATGAAATCAGTATTGTGTTCTTGAAAAATTTCTTGAGAATACTCAAAATATTCTATATAATTTTTTTTGTTACTTTTACGTCAGATAAAGATTTATAAGATTAGCATAATACTAAAGTTTTTGGGTGAGAGCTAATATGTTTACACCTCAGAATCGAAGGATTGTTTTTTGCTGCAGTTCGCGAATGCCGCTATAGATGCATTTGAGCACACATGTGCACTCTGCACCGCTGCACTCGCATGCAGGGTGGCTGGACGGCAGTGTCTCTGGCGACAGCGAGGATCCGTAGAGCGGCACAATTGTTGTTCAACCGTCGGATTATGACGTCAGAAGAGTGAAGCGGACAGACCTAACCCAAATATTATTTGTTGAGGGGATTGTAATGCGATTATTTCACCCGCCGGGCGACACGAGACCACTGCACTTGGAAAGGGAGTCGACAACCCCGTGCATTTAGTTTTTTTTTTTTGTAGTTATCAAATATAGTAAACCCTCCCCGATCGAGAGCGGTGGGAAAATTACGATCAGAATAATGTCAGGATCATCAAAAAACATCAAGGTTTGATCAAAAACCACGCGAATTTTTTTTAAACATTCGTATAATTTTGTCCTCTGCAAAGTAATATCCATCACATATACCGACCTAATCTGAAAATATCAATATTGCTATTTAGGTGAAAACAAAAAAATAGACGGGACGTATTTATTTATTCTTATATAATTTTAGAGTAGCTTGTTGGTGTTGTGCTCATGACACTCGCCTAGTGATCTGGTGGTCGGTGGTTCGAGCCCCATTCCAGGACACCAGCAAGTTAGTCCTATTTTCATAGTTTTTAGCTTCTTTTGAAAATAGTAAAAATATTGATGCGAATCGCATTCCGTGTTCGCATCTCGCGTAAGTATTTAAAAAAAAGAAATAATAAAAATTACTAAATTAATTTACATTTACGATATTTTCATTTAGATGAGACCTTTGGAAAGTACTCATGAATTTACATGGTCTAATTAATGTGAGTTGAGTAAGGGGAATATGGAGTATAAGAGATTTATAAACACGTCATTAAAAACGCAATACGGGAAGTGGAATATCACTTTTCAACACCCAACAGTTGTGCAATAAGGGCATATAAATCATATTAAATTAAAATAGTTGCATCAACATTTTCTTACACATGCATGGATTGTAATGTCATATCTCTGCAATGCCAGGGCGTCTATAAAAAAACACTGTTTATTTAATGATCATCACGCAAATCAGTCATTGCAAACATTTTGGAACTCCATGAATATCGAGATAAAACTTCTGATATCATCGTCAATTATTTAACCCAAGTTTTGACAAATAATAGTTGGACTACAAAAATCGTGGCATTTTGTGGGGACAATGCCAACGTCAAATACAGTCGAACTCGGTTATAACGAGCTCGGATATAATGAGATCCCGGCTATAATGAGAAAAACTGTGAATTCATTTTGATTTGCGCATATTCCCATACAATCGGTCTCGGCCATAAGGAGCGCGATTCCCGGATATACGGAGCAATTTTAGAAACCCTGCAAACATATCTGCTTGGGTTATAGAAAAAAGGACAAATACGTACTCATAACAATGAACTTTTTCACTTTGCAGCTCGCACTTTATTAGGGTTCATTTTATGATGTACACAAACTTGTGACTGAAAATTCCACGTGCGCAGGCAAGCAATAGTTTACTGAAGGTCAAGAATACTGATCATATAACTCCAATTATTGGGGGTTTCCAAAATGTTTATGGTGGCAGTTTATTTTATGCAGTTTACTGTATTAGCATTTAAAAGCCGAATCAGTTAAACGCGAATTGTTCTATCGGAAACGTGTTCACTTACAAACGAAAGTGTCTCTAGGTTCGCGAAAAAGTCGAAATTATCGGCGTCAAAAAGTCTGTAAAAAGTTTTCACAATCGTCTTCTATAGTTTCATCGCTCTGGATAAGAGATAAGATAAGGATAAGGATGTATTTAGCTGCTCTTGAAAATAACATCACACAATCAAAAAAATTGTGAAAAAAGTGAATCCCGGATATAAGGAGTCCCGGCTATAAGGAGCAAATTTAGTTGGTCCCGTCGCGTTCGTTATAACCGAGTTCGACTGTAATTCATCTTAATTAAATAGATACATGGTTGTCGACCGCTGAAAAATGCCATTACAAACGAATTAGCCGTACAAAGTATACAGCAATGATTGTGCACGTTACTGCGCGTCCCGGGGGACCCTCGGCGGGGGTGGGGAGGGGGAGGGGACCTACCCCGACTGGTGCAACAAGACTCCGCAATAACAAGGTTATGATATTAAAGCATTGCGAGGAACAGCGGCGCTGAATCAATTATATTACATTATAGAGCTCGCAGAATCACTCACTGCTGAATTGAGATGCGGAGGTCGCCTAAGGGAGTCTGAAAGACCACCGGCGCTTCGCCACAAACAAGGGACATTATGCCCTTTGTGATGTATTAATAGACAAATCATTTATATTCTAACAATACTTTTATAAAAATTGATTTTATTACAGTCGAACTCGGTTATAACGAGCTCGGATATAAAGAGATCCCGGCTATAATGAGAAAAACTGTGAATTCATTTTGATTTGCGCATATTCCCATACAATCGATCTCAGCTATAAGGAGCGCGATTCCCGGATATACGGAGCAAATTTTAGAAACCCTGCAAACATATTTGCTTGGGTTACAGAAAAAAAGACAAATACGTACTCATAACAATGAACTTTTTCACTTTGCTTTAAAAACGGCTCGCACTTAATTAGGGTTCATTTTATGATTTACACAAACTTGTGTCCCACGTGCGTTGGCAAGCAATAGTTTACTGAAGGTCGAGAACACTGGTCATATAACTCCGATTATTGGGGGTTTCCAAGATGTTTATGGTGACAGTTTATTTTACGCAGTTTACTGTATTAGCATTTAAAAGCCTTATCAGTTAAACGCGAATTGTTTTATTGGAAACATGTTCACTAACAAACGAAAGTGTCCCTAGGTTCGCGAAAAAGTCAAAATTATCGACGTCAAAAAGTCTGTAAAAAGTTTTCACAGTTTCATCGCTCTGGAAAGATAAGGATGTTTATTTAGCTACTCTTGAAAATAACATCACACAATCA
Source organism: Agrypnia vestita (assembly GCA_016648135.1). NCBI lineage: Eukaryota > Metazoa > Arthropoda > Insecta > Trichoptera > Phryganeidae > Agrypnia > Agrypnia vestita. The sequence goes on along the minus strand of JADDOH010013308.1, from coordinate 6,536 downwards.
AAAAAAGTTGTGAAAAAAGTGAATCCCGGATATAAGGAGTCCCGGCTATAAGGAGCAAATTTAGTTGGTCCCGTCGCGTTCCTTATAACCGAGTTCGACTGTATTTGTATGTATGTACTTATATTTTATTAACACCTACATGTTTCGGAAAAGCCTTTCGTCAGGGTGTTTTATAAATGTTAAAATATCAAAATGAATGATGTCTTTTGTTTTTCTAAATTATTTTAAAAATTCTGAAGTAAGTAGCCATTCCATTTATCGAGACTCCATTTAAATATCTAATTTCATGCGTTATTAGAAGAATAAAAAGAAAAATAAAGTAGAGTAAAGTAAAGTGAATTAGAGTAAAAAGTATTTACACATATGAACAAACAAAAAGTGTAAATAAGTAAATTCATACAAAGGTAGTGAAAGTAAAAGAAAGTGAAGCCTGGAGCTGGCAGAAGAGGAACGAAAGTAGATTGAATGCAGTGGAGATGAGGTTCCTTAGACGTATGTGTGGTAAATCCATGTATGATAGACTAAAGAATGAAGATATTAGGAATGAATGTAAAGCTGATCGTAGCATAATACAGAGAATAAAAATAGGGTCGCTCAGGTGGTTTGGGCATGTTGAGCGAATGAATGAGGAAAGAATGGTAAGAAAGATATATGATGCAAGTGTTGACGGCGCCAGAAAAAGAGGGCGACCACGGAAGACGTGGCATGACCAGATTAACCAGATACTGGAAGATGGTCCTGTTAGAAGTCTGAACAACCGTCGAGCTTGCATGCGAAGATGTATGAATGTAGACGAAGCGAAAGTTGTATGTCAGGACAGAAGAGTATGGCGCTCTATCCTCTCTGCCTACCCCCTCGGGGAAACGGCGTGATGGTAAGTAAGTAAGTAAGTAAGTAGACAGTATAACAACAATCTTAAGATTCCAATATTGCTATTTTCAGAATACGGCTGATTTTGTGGTTAACTTTCATTATATTTACAGGTCTCTAGCGAATACTTTCTCCACGATTGTTCCCGTACCGATAGATAAACTGGGGCTTGAAGTCGATTATGAAAGCATCCTTATCGTTAGATCGAAAATGGTCAATTTAATTTCTCTCAATCTTCAATGCTTACTATCGAAGAAGTTCCTGCAGATCAGATAATAAGTTAATCGACAATACTGATGCTATACTTTTTTTAACATTGGATTGTACCACCTGTACTTAACATTGAACAGGGCCGCATCGTCCTGTTATGTACCTCTGTTACAAGTACCAACTTGCTTGTATTAGCCAATTCTTGTTTTTCATTGCATCATCTTTTTATGAGATCATCTTCCTATGATATCATCTTTTATGAAATCATCATTTTAAAGGTCACATTAATAATCAACTCGTGGCAGGAAATTACGCAAGTTAAAAAACCCGCTTACGCATTCTAACAAGGAAAAACCGAGTGAAACTGGTTCAGACAAGCTCGAGTGCGTAATAACCCAACCGAATCGACTCACGTCATTCTAGGGCTATATAAACCGAACATCCTTCCACCGAGTATCTATTATTTGTCCAGTGTTCTTGACATTAACATCGTCATCGTTGACTGTAATTGTGAAAAGTACTCTTGATTAAAAACTTCTAAAATTATAAAGTTATTAAATTGTTTTTATTACTCGAGTCACCGGTTTACCCTCTACAAAACTTGAAGAAGACTGAAGAATACAAGGAGAAATCCTCTCTACAAGAGAACTATTTGAAAAGGACCACTCTCTTCATAAAAAGGAGCAGACCAAAGACTTTGGGTAATAACAAACTGGTGTCAGAAGTGTGGGATATTTCTACCATCATCCAGCAGCCGTTTCCAGCACGTAAGATTATACATCCCGAGTGGACAGGAAGAATCTGATTATCGAAATCCTTCATTCGAATTTTGTGAAGTCAACCTCTACCACTTGAGTCGTCGCCGGATCGTGTCTCCCAAGACTTAAGCTGTGAACCATTGTCATCATCTACATCGAGAGCCTGATCATCTTTCAACTTCGAAGTCAACACCGCAGTTCCAGCCACATCGCCAGACTGCAGTAGCTGAAAAGAAGCCGTAGAAGACCCGACAAGACCACATATTTCCTGAAGAAGATGCTCAAGATTACCAAGTAAGCAATTACATAAAATTCATCAACGACTCCAAATAATAGATCAACCTTTTTCTTTTATCTACTATTTGTAAAATTTATTTTCATTAACATAATCAATTTTTTTTAAAATTTTACAAATATCCCAGAAATTTTATACAAATTCTTAAACTTATTTATTTCGAAAGAGTGAAATTGAAGTAATGCCTAACGATATCAAAATGGAAAACCAAGAAACTGTTAGCCTTAGCATCCTTATGAAGTTCATAATACCATTCAATGGAAGCCGAGAATTATTAATTCCGTTTATCATGAATTGTAAGAGGGCTTTTGACCTCGCAACTCCTCAACAACAACCTATTTTAATGTCATATATACTTTCTCAACTTACCGATAAAGCTCAAACCGCGTGTTCAAATAAGATTATAGAAAAATTTGAAGATTTAAAAGATTATTTAACTAGAAATTTCGGTGATACAAAAACTCAAACACATCTTTTAACTGAATTGCAAAGCTGTCGTCAAAATAATCATGAAAATGTCGCTGCATATATGTTACGTATTGAAACATGCATTAAAAATCTCAAAACCTCAATTAGTCAATCAACAACAAAAGAAGGCGAATTAGAAGGTAGATACGCCGCAACAGACGATTTAGCATTACAGACTTTCATTTTAGGATTAAATCCTAAACTCTCAGAACATTTGCGCGCTAGAACACCTAACACATTAAATGAAGCCTTTCAAATTTCTTTAGAAGAGGAAAAATTAATCAAACTGATAAACAATACAAGTAAAATGACGGTTTCTATTAAAAAATGTAATATTTGTGGAAAAAATGGACATCTATCTATTAATTGCTATAAGAGAAAAGATAACCATCCGCAAAAGGTATTCAACTTCACTCCTAGAAACAATAATAATAACCAAAACAATTATGGTAATAGTAACCATAATAATAATTTTAATAAGAAAATGTGTAATTTTTGTAAGAAGCCTGGTCATTTAATACAAGACTGCTTCAAGAAAGATCCTTCAAAAAGGGAAAAATATTTAAACAAAAATAAAACTGCTCAGATCAACCATTTAAACTTAAAGGGATCCACGTTGTGCATCGCAACGATGGAGTAGATAAAATCGATGTACATTCTTGTCTCTATCATATCAAATTTGATAGGACATGCTTTAAAAACTTGCCTTACATAAAAATCAGATTCAATCAGAATCATGATAATAAAATATATGATTTCCTAGTAGATACTGGAGCAGCAGTTTCACTAATATTAAGAGAAGTTTTAGACCAAAATAATTTATCAAGAATAAATTCCCAAGAAAAAATAAAAATTCAAGGAATTAGCAAAAGGGATACTGTCAGTGAAACAGATGGAACTATTAATCTTAAACTTTTTGATAAAATATATCATAAATTTCATGTTGTATCTAACATTAATTTAGAATATGATGGAATATTTGGAAATGATTTTCTCTCATCAAATAAATCGGAAATAAACTTCGGATCAAACGAACTAGTTATTGCGGAAAATATAAAAGTCAAATTACAAAATGAAACGATAATCTACAAAATTAAACCTAGAACGGAAACATTTGTTAAAATCCATGTTAATAATCCTGAAATTAAAGAAGGACTTATTCTAGATTTTGAAATAGCTAAAGGCGTAAAAGTTTCCAATGCTTTAACAAAAGTCGATGAAAACGGAAAAGCAATTATATCCATATTAAACACAACCGATAAGACTGTAAAAATACACTCATTCTCAACAACGTTAGAATCTTGTGGTTTATATAAGATTACACAACATAATGATTCACACAATGACGCACATGACCGCGTTAATAAAATTAAAACATTAGTCAGAACGGAACACTTAAACCGCGAAGAAAAACACTCATTACTCAACGTATGTGAACAATTTGCTGACATTTTCTTCACTGAAGGAGATAAGCTATCTTGTACCACAGCCGTTGAACATAAAATCATTACAACACACGATACTCCAATACATACAAAGACATATAGATATCCAGAAGCACACAAACAAGAAGTCAATAAACAAATGGACAAAATGTTAAAACAAGGAATCATTAAACCTTCTACTAGTCCATATTCATCTCCTATTTGGGTTGTACCCAAAAAGCTAGATGCTAGTGGAGAGAAAAAATGGCGAATCGTTGTTGATTACAGAAAACTTAACGATGTAACTATCGGGGACGCTTATCCACTACCTAACATCACTGAAATATTAGATCAGCTAGGAAATAGCAAATATTTCACTACACTCGACTTAGCTTCAGGTTTCCACCAAATAAAAATGAGCGAAAAAGATGGAATAAAAACAGCTTTTTCAATACCATCTGGCCATTACGAATATTCTCGCATGCCTTTTGGATTAAAGAACGCTCCCGCAACCTTTCAAAGATTAATGGATACAGTTTTAGCTGGACTCCAAGGAATAAAATGTTTCATTTACTTAGACGATATTGTAATATACGCGTGTTCTTTGAAAGACCATGAAGAAAAATTAACCGAAGTATTTTCAAAGTTAAGAGAATATAATCTCAAAATCCAACCAGACAAATGTGAATTCTTGCGAAAAGAAGTAGGGTATTTGGGACACGTCATTTCAAGTGAAGGTGTCACCCCAAATCCAGAAAAAACTATAGTTGTGAAAAATTACCCTATACCTAGAAATCCAAAAGAAATAAAATCATTTTTAGGACTTATAGGATACTATCGGAAATTTATTGATAACTTTGCAAAATTATCTAAACCTTTAACTTCATTATTAAAAAAGGACATTGAATTCAAATGGACCGAAAACCAACAAATCGCGTTTGAAACACTTAAAAATAAATTAATTTCGGCACCGATTCTTCAATATCCGGACTTTAAAAAACCGTTTATCCTAACGACAGATGCATCCAACTATGCAATTGGAGCAATACTTTCACAGGGAGAGATTGGAAAAGATCTACCTGTATGTTACGCATCTAGAACGTTAAATTGTTCAGAAGGAAACTATAATACGACGGAAAAAGAATTACTAGCTATTATATGGGCTGTTAAACACTTTAGACCTTATCTATACGGAAGGACATTTAACATAGTGACGGATCACAAACCATTAACTTGGTTATTTAATACGAAAGATCCAGGATCAAAACTGATTCGATGGAGATTACAATTAGAAGAATATGACTATACGATTAGTTACAAATCAGGGAAAACCAACCTAAATGCAGATAGCTTATCAAGAATACCGATATATACAATTACATACCAAAATTTTATCGAAAAATTTCAAACCGCAAACATCGAAAATGTGTTTTTTAGCGAAAATAATGAATACATTATGAAAACAAAAGATAAACATGTAGTTTACCCAACCGCAATTGATTTACATGACTCTATACCTTATCTGTCTGACATCATGTGTGAGTCAGATAACAGTGAGACATTTAAATTAAATGAACACGAATTATTTCATTCGGGTAACACCAAAAGTGGAGATAAGACCTTCTACCACATGTTCATAAAAGTCAACCATTATGATAAAGCATCATACAATGACATTTTCTTATCGCTGAACAACTTAAAGGAAAAATTAATAAAAGACAAAGTAGAAGCAATTTCGATAACGGACTTTAAAGATCCATTTAACATTATCAATCAAGAAAAAATAAAACAAATAATTTTATTCATATTCAATAACTCCGGTATAAAGATAACAATGTATTTAAATAATATTAAAACTGCACAACCTGAAGAAATTCATAAAATACTTAAAGATAATCATGATTCACCTATTGCTGGTCATACAGGATTCCATAGAATGTATAATCGTATTAAATACCAATACTATTGGAAAGGAATGAAAAAATCAATCTCAGATTACGTAACAAATTGTCCTGAATGTCAAATAAACAAAGTATATAGAAAGAAAACCAAAGCACCAATGGAAATTACTACGACATCCAAGGAAGCTTTTGAACGTGTAGCACTAGATATAGTTGGCCCTTTACCAGAAACTATAAATAATAATAAATATATTCTAACTTTTCAAGATGATTTAACTAAATTCAGTCAAGCTTATGCGATTAAATCAGCAACCGCAGAAGAAACAGCAACGTATTTTATCACATTTATTTCATATTTCGGAATACCTAAAACGATACTAACTGATCAAGGAAAGAATTTCATGTCTATCTTATTTGCCAAGGTGACTAAAATGTTAAGCACAAGTCACAGAATATCAAGCCCTTATCACCCTATGACAAATGGAGCTTTAGAAAGAAGCCATGCAACATTAAAAGACTTTTTGAAAATGTATGTAAACAAGGATCAAAATGATTGGGATAAATTTCTACCTATTGCAATGATAAGTTACAACTCAAACATTCATTCTAC